>JAIXMQ010000101.1:0-67614 GCA_025716855.1 Pilaira anomala | reverse complement strand
TTTTTTTTTTTTTTTTCTTCTTCAAATAAAACATACATATTCTTTAAAACTACCTCTTTGATGACATCAAGATATTGTATCAAGAAATGAACAGCTTTGAATGTGCATAATAAATATTATCAATGGTAAGACATATAACGTTATTACGGAAGAATAGATAATGTCTAATATATTCCCACGTATTCTTAAGAATGATTTTGCACTTATTTCACCTCAAGTCCTTGCGTATAAAATGGCTATTTCTTCCTTGGTTGCTAAGATTTTGTCTTGATATTGCTTGGTTGGTCTAATACAACGGTTGTTGCCATGGGGAGAATGTCTGATTCAAGATGACTCTATTTTACATGTAAGAGATCTTCGTCTGGTTGATACTGTTTGGTGTGTGAGATGTTAGTATGGTCTATACGTATAGTTTAATTGAAAGATTCAGTACTGGCTATCGAAAACAGCTTTTGACCATGAATAACCGATTCCATTATTTGCTGACCTGCTTCTTAACTGACTCGCAGTACAATATGGGCACCGTAGTCGGGATAGTAGTGCCATTAGTAGAGATGTTCCATCCATCTGAGGTGGCTTCGTTTCGTTGGGAGGAGATAGCTGGGAAATGGTTTTTTAATTTTACAAAGGTATTTATTTATCTTTCTTGCTCATCATGATGTATCCGACAAACGTCTCTTTTGTTGACTGTGATGGTTATTATTTGATATGTAATCTCTTTCTCTTTAATCTGGCAACATGGTCTTGACTACTACTCCTATATATATGTCTTGAAATAATCATTGCTCTTAACAGAAACAAAACAAAACAAAACAAAACAAAAAAAAAAAAAAAAAAAAAAGAAAAGAAAGAAAGAAAGAAAACAAGAAATCAAGAAATCAAAAAATCAAAACTACTATAACTGCTCTGACTAATCCGGAAAGCATCTTTTACACATCTCTCTTCATTTACTCGCCCAAGATAAAGTACTTGCAAGCTTGTATACTTTTTAGTTCCCAACTCAAGGCCTTCATCATATCAAAATTACTTCTCAATTCATATTTGGCTCTATCCTTACACAGACATAGTTGGTGGTTTATACCTTTCAATCCTGGTCAAGTCGTTGCTACAATCATCCGTTTTGAAAATACTTAAACATATAGACAAACTCTCTACACTACATATCCATCTTAAATTAATGTAGAATCACCAATACATACCTCTTCTAACAAAAAAAAAAAAAAAAAAAAAAAAAAAAAAAAAAAAAAAAAAAAAAAAAAAAAAAAAAAAAAAACTAATTCCAAGTCTCCCACATATTAAAAAACATAAATTCCTTACATTCATCTCGTACATGCAAAAATAAAGCTGGCATCACTTCTTTTTCCTTTAGAATCAATTTATAACCATTCATTGTTTCTGTCAATTTTATTTCGATGAAACAAGTGACCTTATTGTAGTAAGTGACCTTATTGTAGTAAGTGACATTATTGTAGTAAGTGACCTTATTGTAGTAAGTGACCTTATTGTAGTACCATAAATATTGATTGATTTACTCATTCACATAAAAATATAGCTAACATATGTACTAAATAATATTATTAAAAAAACCTCTAAACAAAAAATAAACATTGTACCAACAGCTGTCAATTGAATCTCGAAACTAGGAAAACATAATATCAATCTAAAAATAAAAAGATTGATCAGGTTGTAGCTATGATAAAAAAAAATAGCTCTTGTCAATTTAAAAGTATGTGCATTTACCAATTAAATCTGTAACAACGGAATCCGGATAACCGTATAAATAAATTACAAGGTACCATTAAACAGGGACATAGGTTGTTATCCAATCGGGTAGATACGATCCAAGATTATATACGGTCAATTCGAAGGAGTAGGACGTTTATATTCGAAAACAGAAGAGTTGGGTATAGATTCATTTAAACCCATCGAAAGATGTCCTTTTCAAACACAATCATCAGGATATTCAGGATATATTAAGACGATTACTATTTTAGTTAGAAGAGTTCTTTCAGTTTTATTTTATAACAAAAATACCCTAAGTCTTTTCCCATTTAAACCATATTGTCCACAGTTACGGTTACTGACTGCTTTTTGGATCCATGCATGATTAAACCCACAAACGTCTGTTCTGTCTAAATATCTCAATCGAGATATGAGCTGCAACTCTTCTCTAAACGACAGAACATTGTTAAATAATATGCCATAACTAATCGTAAAGTGTAAGAGGAAGTATCCTTTTTATTTTATTATTATTTTAAGTATTGGTGCCCAACCTTTATTGGTAAATTTATTATCTATTTTTCTATGTATCTTTTAAGCTGACTCAATTCTAACTAGTTGGACCATATTTATAATAATATACATCTTTTTTAAGTTTAAATCTTGGTGATTTCTCAGTGGCAAGTTTAAGTCACAACATTTTAGTACTTACACCTATTATTGGCGTGAAGAGAGAAGCCTTTGACAGCGGGGACAAATTAACTCCTAGAATTTTAAAGGCATGCTCAGAAGTGACTCTTGTCAAGGTTGGATTAGACATTCTGTTTCATTTTTTGAACGCTGTTTAGCTATGGAAGAAAAACTTTGATAATCAATCTCATTAATAAAATAAAATTCCCAAAAATAATACTAAACTTTTCCTAAAAATACCAGTTATTTTTTTCTCAATAACTGCGTTTAATTTCTCCAAAAATTCACTCATTTTTTCCCAATAACCCGTGAAAATGCAGTACACCAAGGAATGGAGTAACGATTGGCCTACCACCTATCTTAATCGAAGTCCAAAATCTAGTTGATCAGCAATTTATGTTGAGGCTAATCAACTATTGCGCCAATGTCTATGATTGCTATGAAGTGTTGTTGCCGATAGTACTTGTCTTTGTAGTTGGAAAATTCGCCAATACCAAAATTCGGGAAAAAGTTAGTCAAGAAAGCAAGTACTCCATACATACTGTTTTTTGAATATGAATTTGCGCTGGGATTAGAAAAATTTTGCATTGACCTTAAAAAAATACTTGCGCCAAAGTAAAAATAATTTTGGCGTTGCTTAGTAATAAATTTTGCGCCAAGAGATTAAAAAAAAAAAATATAATAACCAAAAGATTGTAAGCGATTCATTTGCTTTTTTCTTTTATTTAATTCAAATATTCTAACAAACATGCAAAACTTTAGCGAATTTATTACTAATAGAGAAATTATTTCAGATAATGATATGGATACTTCATCTGATGATTATATGGAAGTAGATGAGGAACAGGAAATTGAAATTGACCATTTTAATTTGAGTAAAGAATGGGTTGAGAAAATAAAACAAATTGGCAATTCATTATCTTGTGTACATGAATTTATGGATGTTGATGCACCAGAAGAAATCAAAGATGAAGATTCATTTGGCGATGCATTTCTTTTTGCAGAATCAATGCCATTAAAGAAAAAGCACAAGACTCCTGTAGCTAAAACTCGAGGCTCTTACAGGAAATATACTGTTGAACAAATTGAAAAACTCTTTGATTTAATCATTGAAGAAGGCTTTACTACCAAAGATGCAGCTTTAGTCACTGGGATTAATATTCGTACTGCTCAAAATTATGTAAAAACATATAATAATGATCCGCAGAAACGACTTCCAGGATCTTATAACAAACCTCGTGGAAGACCTTGTTCAAAGTTAACTGAGGAGCATTCTAAATTTCTTGTTGACTATGTCAAAAAGAATACTACTGCTGTATTAGATGAGTTGAAGTTAAAACTTTTTGAGAAATTTGAGGGTTTGAAAATCTCTATTTCTGCCATTCACAAACATTTAGTACATAAACATAACATTACTTTAAAGAAACTTGAAAAGATACCAGCAGCGAGAAATTCTGACAGAGTAATAGCATTGCGAAAAGCGATTGTTGAGCAGTATAAGAATGATACAGCCATGGATTTTTCCAATAATTGTGTTTTCATTGATGAAGCAGGTTTCAATTTACATACTCAGAGAAACCACGGCCGTTCATTAAAAGGCACACCTGCAAAGAGCACTGTACCAACTGGAAAGGGGGTTACATTTACAATTTTAGGTGCAATTTCTCAAGCAGGTATCATAAATATTGGGGTTAAAAAACCAGAATCAGCTTCTTCTAAAAAAAGAAAGGCAGATGGTAAGGAAGTAAAAATAAATGGTAAAGTTGGAACAAGAACTGAGCACTTCTTGGCCTACATAACCAACGTAATGAATACACTAGATAAAAATAATATAAAGGGTCAGTATATTGTTATGGATAATGCACCTATTCATAAGCCAAAAGTGATCAAAGCATTAATCGAAGAACGAGGACATAAATGCATATATTTACCACCATATTCTCCTTTCTTGAATCCAATTGAGGAATTTTGGTCAAAAGTAAAAGCTGGTGTTAGAAGAACACCATTGACGGCAGATGATCGTCTCACAGATCGTATATGTGAATCGGCTAGAAAAGTAACAAAAAAAGATTGTAAGGGGTGGATTGAGCACTCAAAGTCTTTTTTCGAGAAGTGCTTAAATGAGGAAAGAAATATTTAAAATGGTAAATTATTAGTCGTTAGGGGTTCAGCGTTCAATAGACGTACTTTGAATCCTCAATGAGATTTGAATATCATAAAACATAAACATATTATTTTGAAGAAATAGCAATAATAATAATAATAATAATAATAATAATAATAATAATAATAATAATAATAATAATAATAATAATAATAATAATAATAATAATAATAATAAAAAAACAATAAAAGCAATAAAAAAAAACTTATTGACATTATAGGATAAATAAATCTTTCAGTGACATAAACTCAATTCATAGTAAACGCATTGAATAGTTTAAATAAATCACCATAATATGCTGAAAAGATGCATTTAGTTCAAAATGGAATACATTTTTTCCTCAAGGTAAAAAATGGATTTTAATGATTGTAAATGCAAGGTCATGTTTTGTCATTCTAATTGTAATTCTGGAATCTGGAAATGAATTATTTCTCTACTCAATGTCAAAATGAAGTTAAATTACTCTTTTGAATAATTCTTGTAAAATAAATTTAGATGTAATAAATAGATATAGTTTCAGATTGTGATTAAACTCAGATATATGTCTAGCCAAGGTATTCATTAGCCAAGGTACAGTACCTCATTCAGCTATGCTATCAATAGATATGCTATAGCCTAATTCATGTATCAGTCCCTGATCTAATTTAATCCCTATCCTAAATCATTACTGGTCCAATAGTATACACTGGTTGAAAATAAATATTGTTCAATCAATAAAAAATACAAACAACAACAGCAACAGGAATTGAATTCGTTATAAATGAACAAGGAAAAACAAATTTATTTTTTATATTATGTATAGGTGTATCAATAAATTAACCTTTAATCATGTTCAGGTGAATCAAATGGTCCCAAATCCGCCATGCCTTTCTTATGGTCATTTTCAGTCAACTTGATGATATTAGGATTGATGATTTGTGATAATAGTTTGGGGTTTTCTCCAGAATTATATCTACTGTTCTTTCTATTGATTTTATGAGAATCTTGGATCTTCTTTACTGCATCCAAGCTTTCCTCTAATTTGCACTAAAAATATTTATACAAATTAGTATTCACTTTTTGTTTTTAAATTTTTATATGATGCATATACATACCTTGAAAGCCCAATAAAAAGTTATTATATCTTGTTGATACGTTTCTTTATCCTCAAACTTTGGCTCAATGTTGAGCACACCCTCTCTCCAGAAATGGAATATCTCATCTTGGTAAGAGAGAGACCAAAGCTTGATTTTGTTGTCTATCAAATAGTGAAATGATTAGATTATGCTATAGTCATAACGGAATGTACATTACCTGCTGCATGAACGAAATATATTTTTAATTGTTCAAAGACATCAACTGATGCATACTTGTATTGATCAGCAATAGTCTTTAGCATTGCAAGACAACCATAATTTGCCTTGTGGTGATCAAAGTATATCTTTCTGTTATCTTGATTCAAATATTCATTAGAGACTTCTACCACGCAAATTTCGATATCATGGGCTTCTTGAAGACGTACTACACCATCAGCCTTATAAATATATCGGTGATCTACAAATGTCCCTTTTCGTTTTAGCTGCTTGGTCATGGAAAGAAGCTCTTCTTCACCGTCAAAGAATCCTAGTTTTGCCCAATTATATTTGCTATGATGAATTGAATTGCAAACTGCCTTTAAGTTTGGTTCAACAAAGTAATTATTGAAAATGGCTTCATTGTGATTCAAAGGCACGTTAATCTTATACAACTTCAATCTGAATACAAGGATACATTTAAATCAGATATGCATACATATTGAAATAAAACAAGGGATTACTTACGATGCTGCAAAGATTTCTTCTAAAAAAAGAACCTGTGAAGCAATGGTGGTATCTTCAGTGTCGGGTGTATTTGTGATGTTCTTCTTAAACTCTTGTAAACAGTCCTGTTAAATGAATAAATAAAAATGCATACGTAAACAAAAAAATATATATATATATGGATAATTACACTATCAATTACTTGGTCAATATATGGACACACTTCTTGATCCATTGAATATATTTGTTGAGTACCTGTCTTTTTCTTTCTGTACTCATTATAGATGTCTGTTGGGTAATGTGGGCTCCCAGAAACGTTATCGCCACTGCAGATGATCCCATGTCTAGCAGGGCTATATGAAATGAAAATGTCAATACATATATATATATATATATATGTTTTATTTTTATTTTTTTTTTTTTTTTGTATGTTGCTTATTCAGGTTTACCTGTACTTGTGGATAGACTCATCAGTTTCAGCCATGAGCAAAAACGTCTTCCACTTAGAATTGAAAGAATTCTATTATAACTTTAAATATCTGCATTTATTTAAAGAAGTTTATAAAATTACCTTTTCTTCTACCTCTTCGTTGTCATCCCTTCTACTAGGTGTTGTCAAAGTGTTACTTGTTGCTAGGTCATTTGCTTGGTAATGATTATTTATGTTTTGTCGCTAAGAAGAAAGTATTATGGTGAGCTTTCTATTGTCGCTATTTTATTTTACTTTTTTTACCTTTGCCATATTAATGGTTCCATAATTATCTTTAATATAAATTGGTTGGTGAGAGGATGTTTTGTCTTTTAAATTGGCTAATGGATACTGATTGTATGTTAGAGATAAATTAAACTTAGTTACAAAACACTTACTTTCTTTTTTTTCAATTTGGAAACATATCTAAGTAGTTCCTCAGGTAATTCTAAAGTTTGAATCCAATGTAAATCATTTAAATAAGAATGCAAAATCTTTTTGGCATTTTTATAATGATTGGAACTTTCACTAGGACAATTGAATTGATAATAATTATCAAAATCCCAGTTTGGAGCAGTATTTTTAGTAAAAAATTCTTGACTAATATTCTTGACAGGGCAGCTTAACGTGTATTGTGAAAATTCGTTAGGACAATTCATGTTTGAAGAAATAAGAACACTGAAAGAGGGAAAATCAAAAAATTTATTTTTATGCACAGTGTTGTGTGGGATTAATTTTAAGTCAGAAATAATGAAAAGGGTTAAACTGAAAATAAAGGTGTGTTTTTTTTTATTGAAAATGATAAAAAAAAATAGCTATATATATAGTGATAAAAAAATATAATTCATATGATAACAATTCATATATAAATCAAAGGAGCCTTGAGTTTGAGGTTTCTTGCACTTATCAGGGTTAATCTTGACACAGTAAAAAGGGGTTTAATTCAGAAGCGACGGCGAAAACATTCCCCAAAACAGTCAGAATGACAACAAGTCACTTTTTTTTTCTTAAAAAATTAGCTATTACAGAGTCAGAACTCCCAAAGGCCAAAGCAGGTAATAGACTTTTTTTTTCAAACAACAATCATTTAAAATGTATAGCAACCTATCAGAAAACACTGTACTCACAATAAACACAAGGTGCATAATATAGTCAAGAAAGATAACTCACAACAGTAAGCAACTTAAATAAACTATCACCATAGCAATTTTATTGTTACAATGGCAACTACTATTATTTATCTTCAACGTATTCAAAATTTACAATATAATATTTAGTAGTTGTACTTCTTCACAAATATTCTAATAATGTGCAAGGATATGAAAATTAATTGATCAAAAGAACTTAACCACAATGAGATATTGAGTGTAGAGTAAATCCATGGAGAGCAATCAGGCTTGTTAAGGTTAAAACTTGTGCTATTTAAAGTTGAAGTGGTCAGTTCCGAAGAAATCCACTTAATATAGGTTGCGTATTGTTTCTAAAATCAAACAAAATTATAGTTAGTATTGATAAAGAATATAAATATATATAATTTGACACTTAAACCCTCCATCATTATTTTCAATTTTCATAATACAAAATGATTGGAAAAGTATAGGCATGCATGGAAAGCCAGCGTCAGGCAACAGAAAAACGATAAAGTCTACCATCACACAAGCGGAGGCATTTGTCACAACCAGGGATGGCTGTCTAGTCCAAAACAATACCTTACAGCACAGTAGGGCATATCTTTCAAAAGTCCATTTGATATGTCGTAATGTTGCGTCGCATTTCAAAGCCTAGCTGCATCTTTTCTATCATCTTGTCTGCCCCATAAAATAAGAAGGTTGAGAACGATTACCACCAGGTAACAGCAAAACGATAAAGTCTACTATCACACAGACGGGCGCCATTGTCGCAGCTTTGGATAGCTGCCAAGTGTCTCCATAACCTTCTTCTCTTGCGCACTATCATATAACTTGTAAAATCCCTCGTTATATGGAGTGGTTGTCGCGTTTCAAAGCCTAGCAAAGAGTTGTTGTTTTTATGAGTGTTGGGAAGAAAAAGAAAAAAAAAAACAAAACCAAGGAAATTTTTTTGCTGCGTCATGTGTATAAATTTATGTGATTGGCTATGTTTTTATTAATTTTTATACAGTCTCAAACTGTTTTTGGTCAAAAAATTAGAAAATCATATGCTGTAAATTATTATTTAAACTATTCAATGCGTTTACTATGAATTGAGTTTATGTCACTGAAAGATTTATTTATCCTATAATGTCAATAAGTTTTTTTTTATTGCTTTTATTGTTTTTTTATTATTATTATTATTATTATTATTATTATTATTATTATTATTATTATTATTATTATTATTATTATTATTATTATTATTATTATTATTATTATTGCTATTTCTTCAAAATAATATGTTTATGTTTTATGATATTCAAATCTCATTGAGGATTCAAAGTACGTCTATTGAACGCTGAACCCCTAACGACTAATAATTTACCATTTTAAATATTTCTTTCCTCATTTAAGCACTTCTCGAAAAAAGACTTTGAGTGCTCAATCCACCCCTTACAATCTTTTTTTGTTACTTTTCTAGCCGATTCACATATACGATCTGTGAGACGATCATCTGCCGTCAATGGTGTTCTTCTAACACCAGCTTTTACTTTTGACCAAAATTCCTCAATTGGATTCAAGAAAGGAGAATATGGTGGTAAATATATGCATTTATGTCCTCGTTCTTCGATTAATGCTTTGATCACTTTTGGCTTATGAATAGGTGCATTATCCATAACAATATACTGACCCTTTATATTATTTTTATCTAGTGTATTCATTACGTTGGTTATGTAGGCCAAGAAGTGCTCAGTTCTTGTTCCAACTTTACCATTTATTTTTACTTCCTTACCATCTGCCTTTCTTTTTTTAGAAGAAGCTGATTCTGGTTTTTTAACCCCAATATTTATGATACCTGCTTGAGAAATTGCACCTAAAATTGTAAATGTAACCCCCTTTCCAGTTGGTACAGTGCTCTTTGCAGGTGTGCCTTTTAATGAACGGCCGTGGTTTCTCTGAGTATGTAAATTGAAACCTGCTTCATCAATGAAAACACAATTATTGGAAAAATCCATGGCTGTATCATTCTTATACTGCTCAACAATCGCTTTTCGCAATGCTATTACTCTGTCAGAATTTCTCGCTGCTGGTATCTTTTCAAGTTTCTTTAAAGTAATGTTATGTTTATGTACTAAATGTTTGTGAATGGCAGAAATAGAGATTTTCAAACCCTCAAATTTCTCAAAAAGTTTTAACTTCAACTCATCTAATACAGCAGTAGTATTCTTTTTGACATAGTCAACAAGAAATTTAGAATGCTCCTCAGTTAACTTTGAACAAGGTCTTCCACGAGGTTTGTTATAAGATCCTGGAAGTCGTTTCTGCGGATCATTATTATATGTTTTTACATAATTTTGAGCAGTACGAATATTAATCCCAGTGACTAAAGCTGCATCTTTGGTAGTAAAGCCTTCTTCAATGATTAAATCAAAGAGTTTTTCAATTTGTTCAACAGTATATTTCCTGTAAGAGCCTCGAGTTTTAGCTACAGGAGTCTTGTGCTTTTTCTTTAATGGCATTGATTCTGCAAAAAGAAATGCATCGCCAAATGAATCTTCATCTTTGATTTCTTCTGGTGCATCAACATCCATAAATTCATGTACACAAGATAATGAATTGCCAATTTGTTTTATTTTCTCAACCCATTCTTTAC
This sequence comes from Pilaira anomala, assembly GCA_025716855.1. Classification (NCBI taxonomy): domain Eukaryota; kingdom Fungi; phylum Mucoromycota; class Mucoromycetes; order Mucorales; family Mucoraceae; genus Pilaira; species Pilaira anomala. The sequence continues at coordinate 57,029 of JAIXMQ010000101.1, read as the reverse complement.
TCAAATTAAAATGGTCAATTTCAATTTCCTGTTCCTCATCTACTTCCATATAATCATCAGATGAAGTATCCATATCATTATCTGAAATAATTTCTCTATTAGTAATAAATTCGCTAAAGTTTTGCATGTTTGTTAGAATATTTGAATTAAATAAAAGAAAAAAGCAAATGAATCGCTTACAATCTTTTGGTTATTATATTTTTTTTTTTTAATCTCTTGGCGCAAAATTTATTACTAAGCAACGCCAAAATTATTTTTACTTTGGCGCAAGTATTTTTTTAAGGTCAATGCAAAATTTTTCTAATCCCAGCGCAAATTCATATTCAAAAAACAGTATTTTAGAGACTCAATGCCCAACGTGAATATTTTGAGTGACCAATTAAAGTTCTTAAAAACAGCCAATTGAAACTCAAAAAAGTGACCAATTGAGGCTCAAAAAAGCGGTCAAATTGAGGCTCGAAGAAGTGACCAAGTGAAATTTAAAAGTGACCAAGCTTTTCCAAAAAGTGAGCAATTGATAGCGGAAATACAGTATATTTATTAGTCTACTAAGCATACAACTTACCAATAGCCATTACTTGGAAAGTTCTATTTAGGTTGTATTTGGAAAGGGCAATTTTACCAAAGATCCCCAAACGATGCAAATCAACATTTATCTTATGGTGTGTGATGTACGTTCTTTATTGAAGTAGGAAAAAATGTGAGCACCACGCTGTAAGGTTGCGAACCAAGATTTTAAATAAAATAAGTAGAAAGGAAGAACTTAGAGGAGGGAAATGTAGAGGTTGTCAAAATTTATCTTCAATTTACGAATAAATAAAGAATTCAATTGAGTAGAAAAAAAAAAGATGTATTCTTATATAAAATAGGAATGGTTCTCTTTTAAAATATGTTGAGTTTAGGTCTAAAGGTCACTAACAATACACGAAGTATATATAATGTATAATAAACGAAAATGATCAACGGAACACAAGTAATGATTATCAATTCTTATAAAGATAGATAGGTTTCACTCGATAAATATTTAAGGTCCCCCAATATATATCTCTTATGAATAAGAGTTCTTTATTGATGAAATGACTTAAGATAATAAAAGTATGGCTCTCTATAGCTTTAAAGCCTAAAGATGTATGCCTTTTATTTATGTAGATTGTGGGATCAGATATTATTCTTAAAAGAAAGAAATGTCTCTAAAACCACTGAAATACGATACGTTTAGACTTATTCTTCTTAGTATATTCTAAGAGAAAGATCACTAATACGGTTTCTTTTGATATAACAAAAGAAGGGGAAAAGGAAAAGAAAAGAAAAGGAAAGAAAAAAAAGGGAAAGAAAAGAAAAGAAAAGAAAAGTTCACACTGCCTTAGCAAGTGTAGAAAATAAAGAAGAGATAATAGTTTTGAGTGAGATTTTTACTGAAGAACTTTATTGAAAGGTGAAAAAAAGGGGAGTATTTATAAAGAAAAAGAAATAAGGTTTGACGATAGAAGAAGAGATAGGAAACAGGTGATTTTACCAAAACAAAAAAAGGCAGTCGTTACAGGTGGTTGGTAGAATAATCAATGAGTTTTACTTCGACATAGCCAATAATTTTACGACCATTCTCAACACAACCATCTGGTCTATTATTAGTGGCTGCTGATTGGCCTTCATTACTATTGCGGTTGAAAGTAATTGTGTTAATCCATTTGAAAAGCATGTTATCGTCTTCATCACTGTCAAACAAGGATTGAAAGAGTGGTTGCAAATAACGAGTACACAACTCATTCTCCTTTACTTTCTTCTGTTGTGTGTTGGCTGGAAGGGCGTTAACTAATGCTTTGAAGTATAGCAACAGCTTGACAAGTATTGGATCCATACCTTCAGTTAAAGTATTAATAATTTTTTTCATGGCATTGATCTTAGTCATTACTCCGTTGCTGAGATCGTTAGTAATGTCGATTAAATTAATAGTAATATCCTTTGGTACTTTTTTATCTGCAAATTTATACTTTAGGTTTTCGAAAATGTCTTTTCGAATGCTATCAATGCTACTTGTGTTTTTGAAATAATTATCCAATACAGTGTCATAGACATTTTTTTTAACTATCAAAATGTTTGACAAGGCAAGGATATGTTGAAGATTGGACTCGTAACTGAGCAAGTTTGAGTTGTTAATACTGTTAAAAGTGTCAAGTTTGAAATCAAAGAAAGCCTTTTGGAGACTACTTTGATTCCTGCTGCTGTTACTGACACAGTTTTCCCTAATCAGACTCTTTGCTTCATCTAAAGCAATTGTTTCTACACTCTCGGCGACTGAAGAGCTGCGATTTGTAGATACAATATTACAATTGGCAGAAGAGGTACTTGCAGCGCTTGTTGTTTCGGTGTCTGAGCCAATGTTGATTTCATTATTTTGATTACATTTAACTTGATCGTTTTTACGACGAGCCCAGTACTGCTTAGCTTGCTTGCTTCTTTTCCACTTATTGAATTTCGGAAGAACTTGTTCTCTCTTCTCTTTAGCTGGAATGTATTGTGTAATTTCTTTAAATCTTCTGATTGCAGTTGTTGAGAATACGACTGAAAGAAATCGAAGAAAGACAAATGATAAATGTCATTAGATTCTTTTTGTAGCCAAGCTATTTCACTGGGAAGTTTTCTATTTTTTGCGTTGGTTTTTTCCCATTTTGATAAATATATGCTACTATAGGAACAAGTACACTCCCTTCGAAAAAGTCACCGGAGACTTTGAAGTCCGATTTTTTTTTAATTTTAATAGTGTAATAAAAATATCATTTCATCGTGAAGTATACAATCTTGACGTCCCAGAGCTTGTAACATAGTACTGTTTAGTGTTTTAATTTATAAAATAAAAAAAAAATTATTAAAAAAGAAGAAAAAAATAATTTAATAATGAGTGTTACCACCATTAGCTGCTATGACACTCTTGCATCTATCTGGCATGGATCTGACCAGGATATTAGTCAGCTCAATATCAATATTATCCCAAGTCTCTTTTAAATGAATTTTGAGGTCTGAGGTATTATTGATGAGATGTCTTTTATCCCGTATCTTCATTTCCAAATGAGACCATATATGCTCGATTGGATTCAAGTCTGGGCTTTGAGCAGGCCAGAAATCGAAACCATCTAATGTTTCTTCTGCTTTCCATTTCTTCGCCAGAGAACCCGTGTGAGGTGTTGTATTGTCTTCTTGATAAATATAATGACCCTCGGAATTGTCTTGTTTCAATTGCTGAATAAATGGTCTCAAGTTCTCAGCCAAACATTCCACATACCTTTGTTGGTTCACATTTTGATCCATGAAAACCAAGGGGCCTAGCTTACCAACAACAAAACAGCTCCATATCATTACTGAACCACTGCCAAACTTCTTTGTAGGTATTAAGTTTTTTTTGTTAAACTTTTCATTTGCTAAACGTATTACATGAACTCCAGCATCGTTGCCAACAACGCGATATCTTGACTCATCTGACCAAATGACATTTCTCCATTCGTCAAATGTCCAATCTTTCTTACTTTCTGCCCATTCTAGACGTTTTTGTACATGGGTAATGCTCAATGCTGGTCTACGAGCTGGAATACATGATTTGTACCCCATTTCACCCATGTACTTGACCATGGTCTCTCGACAAACATCGATACTCGCTGCATGCAAGTTGGATAAGTGATGAGACATTGGTTTGAACGCCTCATCTTCTACGCTATGCTTCAAATATCTTTTTTGACGACTATTCATCTTAGGAGGACATCCAGTACGTTTATTATTTGGTTTAGTTGTTCCAAATTGGTTGTATCGTTGACGAGCATCACTAATAGTAGATAGTGGAATTTTTAGAAAATCTGAAATTTGAGTTAAGCTATGACAGCCAGCTTTAAGTAATCCAGAGATCTCCCCGTACTGGTATTCAGTAAGTTCTTTTCTAGTTTTATTGTTAGTACTGTCTGTGAGAGGCATTGTGATGAAAGAATTTATTTGTTATTAAGAAGAAATAGCAATTATGCAAAGATGATTACTATCGCATATTTTTATAAAATTAAAAAAAAAATTCGGACTTCAAAGTCTCCGGTGACTTTTTCGAAGGGAGTGTATAAAGCTATTGAAAAATTCGTTATGGAACCTGATCTCTCACTCTGAAACGCGGTGGCTTGTTTTCAGGTAGTTTACATCATTATAAACTTTAACTAGGCACCAATCTGCAGTTCTATACGTGCCAAAATGTTGATGGTGTGTGCATCATGACTGAATTGAACAGTCTAAGACTCCCTATTTCACTTGATGAATTGCCACAACTAGTTCCATACTTTGACCGTATGTACAATATAGTAGAAACAATTTATAATAATTGTTACTCTAAAGATAACATGTCAACAACAACAGACACAAATAGTAACAACGGTACTTTGGAACCTAAAGTACTAAAAGCAATTACTGAGAAAACAGTTGATAGAACAAGATACAATTGCTTCTATCATCATTCTCATTGATCGTAATTATTTGAGTTTATATACTATTTTTTATTTTTCTTACAGTTCATTATTCCCCTTCCATAGTATATATTAAACAGTTGTATTATTTTTATAGTCTTAATTTATAAACTGTATGTATTTTTTAGTGAACATTTTAACATGTTTTTTTTAAAAAAAAAAAAAGAAAGAAAAAACAAATGAATGCATATGAGGGAGACCAATAGAGGCTAGAACAATAGCTGCTACAGATTAAGAGATTGTTCATAAACTTCCTATGTTTCCATAGAGGGTATTTCAAGTAACAGTCGAAATCAAGGTATATTTACAAGAAAGAATAGAATAGCTACATCACTAAAAATAAAATAAAAGTCGGTTCTTAAGAGAAAAAAATCAATTTTTATTTCCAGGCAAATATATAGAAGCTATTAAGGCTACAAGAGACAATATCAAACCTATAAATAATAGTAAAAAAAAAAAAAAAAAAGTCAGTAAACCGCCAGATTTCTACCGAGAGTTGTGATGACGCGAAGGCCAGCAGGTCTTTTCAAAACCTGACACAGACATTAATAGATGCTCGCTTTCTACAAGGAGTTGTGATGACGCGAAGGCCAGCAGGTCCGTTCGATCGCTAACAGCAGACATGAGGGAAGTTCAGCTACAAGGCTTGTGATGACGCGAAGGCCAGCAGGTCCGTTCGCCTACTAGACGTTGTCATATCTTTCTATCAACCGTTTCACTGAGTAAATTATAAAAACTTACCATCGTTTTTTTTTTTTTTTTTTTTTGATTAACATAAGAAAAAAGAAATCACATAAAAGAAAAATTTTTTATAAAAAATTATACATTTATGCATGTTTTAAATCCCAACAAATTTTGGGCGCTACACATGACCGCAAACAGGTTTATTTTTGCACCCTTTTTTTTATTTATCTCTTTCTCCTTTTCTTCTTCAAATAAAACATACACATTCTTTAAAACTACCTCTTTGATGACATACAAGATATTGTATCAAGAAATGAACAGCTTTGAGATGTGCATAATGAATAATATCAGTGGTAAGACCTATAACTTTATTACGGGGAAAAGTAGCTAACTGTCTAATAGATTCCCACGGGTTCTTAAGAATGATTCTATATATTTTTTTAACTACAAGACCTTGCGTATAAAATGGTCATTTCTTCCTTCGTTGCTTGGTTGGTCTAATACAACGGTTGTTGCCATGGGGAGAATGTCTGATTCAAGATGACTCTATTTTACGTGTAAAGAGATCTTCGTCTGGTTGATACTGTTTGGTGTGTGAAATGTTAGTATAGTCTATACGTATAGTTTAATTGAAAGATTCAGTACTGGCTATCGAAAACAGCTTTTGACCATGAATAACCGATTCCATTATTTGCTGACTTGCTTCTTAACTGACTCGCAGTACAATATGGGCACCGTAGTCGGGATAGTAGTGCCATTAGTAGAGATGTTCCATCCATCTGAGGTGGCTTCGTTTCGTTGGGAGGAGACAGCTGGGAAATGGTTTTTTAATTTTACAAAGGTATTTATTTATCTTTCTTGCTCATCATGATGTATCCGTCAAACGTCTCTTTTGTTGATTGTGATGGTTACTATTTGATATGTAATCTCTTTCTTTTTAATCTGGCAACATGGTCTTGACTACTACTCTTATATATGCCTTGAAATAATCCTTCCTCTTAACAGAAACAAAACAAAAAACAAGAGAACAAGAGAACAAGAGAACAAGAGAACAAGAGAACAAGAAAACAAAAAATCAAACAAAATTACTATAACTGCTCTGGCTAATCCGGAAAGCATCTTTTACACATCTCTCTTCATTTACTCGCCCAAGATAAAGTACTTGCAAGCTTGTATACTTTTTAATTCCCAACTCGAGGCCTTCTTCATATCAAAATTACTTCTCAATTCATATTTGGCTCTATCCTTACACAGACATAATTGGTTCTCTGAAGTACCTTCCAATCCTGGTCAAGTCGTTGCTACAATCATCCGTTTGAAAATACTTGAACATATAGACAAACTCTCTACACTACATATCCATCTTAAATTAATTTAGAATCACTTCTGCATACCTCTTCTAACAAAAAAAAAAAAAAAAAAAAAAAAAAAAAAAAAAAAAAAAAAAAAAAAAAAAAAAAAAAAAAAAAAAAAAAAAAAAACTCAATCAAAAGAAAAAACTATGACCCGATTAAACTGGGGAAAAAAACAGGTAAAGCCTTTAAACGTTTATATAAGAATCATATTACTATGTAACCAACTTTTTCAAACTTTACATATTCAAAATTTATTCCATCAACTTTCAAACTTGGTTTTATTAACTTTTAAATTTTTTCCCATTAATTTCCATATTAATTCCCAAAAATAGTGGGAAACCTTGATGTATAGGATTATAGCTATTATATAATTTAATAACACTAAAGAACTAAATACTGGAAAAGGCATAAATCTTGTAATTCAATTAATTGTAAAGAGATCTAAGAACCTTATTGAAGTTTATTACGTAATGATTAATAAATCGCAAGAAAGAAAAACAAGAATATTTTGAGCGATCCAATAGGTACATTTACGTACATTTTTTAAAGTTTTAGCTTTTCGTTCATTGACATGTACTACTAAAATAAAAGATGAAGTGTAACAAAAAGCGGAAACATTGAATACCCATCTTTTTCTTTTTCTAAAGCCATCTCAAAAAGTAAATATAAAGTTTTTATTATTATTAAGAATAAAAATTTTTTGGAACTAGTATAAATTTATAAACCTTTTTTTTTTAGTGCGCATCTTATTGTTTACTTTACTGAATTATCAAATAGAAAACATTTCTTATCAGCAGTGTAATACAGATATACATTTTATATTAACCAAGTTAGGACAACCATGTGGGAACTTGTATTGTTATAATTATACACTGTGAACTTTTTTTCTTTCTTTCTTTCTTTCTGTATTTTATAAGTAACTAGAGCGAAAGAAGAAAATAAAACATATTTTGAAAATAATGTAAATTTGCATACATGTATTTTTTATTTGAAGGAGAAAGAGAAAATTTTCGGAATATAGGTAGAAAAAAAAAAATCAAGATGTTAGTCATGATAGTAGAAATAATGAGGGCGAGTTAAAAAAAAAAAAAAAAAAAAAAAAAAAAGTATGTACGGAAAGTGAAAAAGTTGGTATTACCTTTGCCTTTTTTTTTTTTTTATTTTTTACATGTATATATATATATTAGCGAGATATGTTAAATATATGACAGTTTCCATTTCTATGTAAAGCGATGAAAAGTATTATTATTATTTTCTTTTTTTTAAAAAAAAAAGTAGGTCAAGTATTTGATATATACATATATATATATATATATATATATAGTTGATAAATACGTTATCTATTTTAAATTATAAACATCTAAAAGATGCGTTTGTTACACACTCTAGAAGAGTAAAGACGATCGTTCAGTGTGTAAGAAAATATGAAACATTGCGAGTAAATTTTTTTATTTTTTAAACCCTTTTTCTTTTACTTATACCCTACTAAAATAAATCATTACTTAAATAATCATGGGAAATACACAATCAACACATTATGAAATATCAGAAAAGCAACCCACTATTCAGAAAAAGACAAATAATCGGAAACCACAACCCTTTGCAGGTTCATTTTATGATACCCAATTTGTCACCACGCCAACAAACCTTCACCTTCATAAACCCAATCGAAATCCAGGTAGCTTTAATTATTTTGAAATAGCAGCAGCTACTGCACAACCACTCAGTACAAAATCTATACATTCTGCTAGTTCATCTATTAAATCATCATCTAAAAAATCATCCGCTTCATACCCATCCAAATTAAAAACGTCTGTAAAATCAAATCAATCTTCTATTGATAGTTCAACATTTGTTACCACACCAGAAGATGGTATTAAGAATAATGATGATGATCCGAATTATATAAAAATGCATGGTAGAATGTATTGGAAGGGGCATCGATCTCAAAAGTTTTTATTACCTTGCGATGATGATGAAAATGATAGATTAATGACAATGGTAAATATATATATATGTATTTATTTATGTATTAATAGGTCAAAAAAATATAGCACTATATTTTAAAATCTACATTTCATGGTAATTTTATTTCACCTGTACAACATTTATTTGAATCACAAACGAAACAAGCAAAAGTATTAGATATTGGTTGTGGATCTGGCACTTGGTAAAAGGCATTTCACACACTCTATCATTATTTATAATATTAAACCAATCACTTAAAATAGGATACTTGAAATGGCTACAGAATTTCCAAATACAGGTAAAATACAGAAACAAATAAAGACACAAAAGCGGCGTAAAAAAAATAACTGTAACGAATTAGATTTCTATGGAGTTGATGACTGTCCATTATTTCCAACCTCGATTAAACCTAGTAATGCACACTTTAAATTACATGATGTCTTGAAAGGGTTACCGTTTAAAGAAGATCAATTTGATTTTGTTTATATGCGATCTATGATACTTTATTTTACGCCGGATGAATTATCCGTTTTATTAACTGAAATTTCGCGTGTAATGAAACCGGGTGGTTATTTTGAAGTAGTAGATACGAATTATACTATACAAAATCCAGGTCCACTTTGTACTAAACTAGTGAATACGGAGAGTAAGTTATTATGATAATAATTACATACATATATATATATATATATATATATATATATATGACTCAACTCTGGTTACATCGATTTATAGTAAAAGACGTACTTCATCAATCTTCATCCATATCCTCTTCAAGTTATGAATCAAATACAAATCACCCAATATTCACATTTCTCATGTTGGCACCACAAAAACAACACCAATCATTCATGATTAATTTCACAGATATTTGTCAAGAGCACACGGCGTTAGGTTTAGGAGGATGGGATAGAAGACAGATAAGCGATTTACATAGTTTAAATTTCAGACACTTGTTGTGTTCACTTTCAAGTCTGGATCACACCATGCTGCCACTATCAAAAGAAGTGATAGAAACTATTTTTGAAGAATGTGATCAATATGCATCTTATTTAGATTGGTTTGCTTGTTATGCTAGAAAACCATTGGGTGAGGATCAACTTGAACAAAATACGTTAGATTCTATTTATGAATTTGTAGAAGGCTTTGTAGATGTATAGTGATAATAAAAAGTGTTTATTTAAAAAGATTTATAATATAATATTGACCAAAATAGGCCTTTTTTTTTTTTTAAAGATAAGAATAGGTAATGATAAGGGTGTAATTTTTTTTTTTTTTTTTTAAAAAGGTCAACTATGTTGATTTACAGGTAAGAGCACGGTGAGCTTCAGCTAATTGAGCTTCAAGAACACGAATACGATCTTCCAGGCCTCGATCTTTAGTAATCAAAGCATCCTTTTCCGACTCGAGCACGGCAACACGGGTCGTGAGTCGGGAGTTATCAGCTTCCAAATTACTCACTTGTTTTTCCAAAGTTTCCATCTTTACAATCTTTTTAAGTCTTGAACGACGAGCAGCATCCGTATTTTTTTGTCTCTTTTGAGAGATTTCATCAGTATCCTTTTGTGTTTCAATTTTACGTTTGACAGTTGGAATAGGAGTAAATACACCAGGCCTAGGAGCAATAGGAACCGTTGTCTTTGGCATGATAGCAACGGGTGAACGACGTTGTTGTTGTTGTTGTTGTTGTTGTTGGATAATAGGTTTTGGTGGTGGAGATTGATTCAAGATATCAGGAAATAAAGCAACAAAAGCTTCATTTGACATATCCTGATGTTCATTACCACCATCTGATGATACAGTGGTTGGACTTGCAGTTAAAGGCGGAGAGATAGGTAAGAATTGTAAAAGTTGTTGGAAATCATTAGTTGATTTATCAAGTAAGGATGGATTGGAAGCTGTAATAAACCAGTCATCCATTGAACAGGTATTTAATACATGATTGAATGGATCTGTTGTTGTTGTTGTTGTTGGAGTGACAGTGTAACCACCAAAATAATTTATATTATTTTGGTAGGACATGTTGTTGTTATTAATAGTATTATGGTTGTTATGGTTGTTGTTCATGGTGATATATTATTATTTTATAATTCAGATTGGGTTATTGCGGTTAAAGGTAGTTTTCTTTCGGTTACAGGTAGATGGTTCGTCAGTAGTATAAGAGAAAAATGGCTTGCTGGGACGAGGATTAAAGAGCAGCATTTTTGGTGGACAATCAAAAAGCATATTTAACAAATTTAACAAAATTAGATCAATATTTAACAAATAATTTAAAATTGATACGAGAGGGGAAAAGACAAAAAGAGATTAAAGAGATTAAAAGGCAACCATTTTCAATATAAAAATGTTATTAAAATAAAATGGTTTTTTTAAAGAAGAAAAAGGGTTTAAAGAAAAATCTTTTTACTGGGGGTAAAAGGATTTATATATATAGCTAAATAAAAAAAAATTTTAAAAATATTTAACGTTTATTGGTTGTATAATTATTGCTCATAATTAAATCAATATACGATTGGTTAATCACTTGGGCTCTTTTTTTTCTCACAGTAGTCTGATAATAAACCTTATTACTTCAGTCTTTTGAGCTTTTGTGCATCTACTTTTTTCACCATCACTTTGACTTTTTTCACCATCACTTTGACTTTTTTTCATCATCACTTTGACTTTTTTTCATCATCACTTTATGACTCGAATCAATCGGAGATGCTCATTATTTCAGCTCTCTGATCCATTTAAAGCTACTTCTAAGAGTTCTTTACTTTTAACCGCTTGATCACTAAAGATAATTCGTCATCATCTTCTGCAATGATAAGAACTTGTTCCGAATTTTCGGCGCTACCATTGACTTGCATGCTCATCAATCATTGGTTCATTTGGAACTGTAAGACCTCAAGATCATGCATACCAGGTAAAAATCCTTTCAGGGATTTCATTCATAAACTCTATCTTTATGAGATCAAGGTTCGTCGGAAACATAAGAAATCTGCAGCGGTATCTCTTTCAGAGAAATGTTGTGCTGCTTGTCTGGCCAATGCATATTGTAAATAATTGTTCCTGTTACTTTTTACATAATCATAACTACCATTTGTGTACATTACCTTCTTGTACTACTTGAACGTTTTACCTGGACTTTGTGCTTTTCACAGTTACATTAAATGCTTCAATCACACTTTTATCACTATTATTTGTGGTACAGTCAAACCTATGGAAATTGGCGTTTTCGCAAAAATAATAGTCATTTCTGTAAAAATGATTGGCAAGCTCAATTCTTTTTGTCATTTTGGCCAAGGATTATTTGTCTATGCCAAGTAATTAAATTTGGCAGTTAACTTACCATATTGTCCTTTTTCTTTTTACTAAATCGTTTTGTAATAACGAGCACTTTTTTTTATGAAGATGGACAGGACAACATTCATATTGAGAAAGGAGAAATCGTTTACAATCCGATGGAGGATGTTCTTATACAAATTGATGATCCGGTTTTAATTCCCAAAACAACGACTAGCCAGAAAACCTTTTTAAGTGTTAAACGCCCAGAGAAAACTGTTGAAGAGTCTTCACCTAAAAAGCAACAGAAGAATAAGGTACCAAATTTGGATAGATTACACAAAAATTATAGGGACTTTGCCAGAGAGACGTTTATGTGTCGTATGATTGAAAAGTCCAAAGAACGTGGGTTGGTGGCCAAGGTTACAAATGGCGTAAATATCAATTACTACACTGCATTAAGGTGGTGGAATAGCTATAAGAAAAAAACAGAAGAGATCCCATATAACAAATCCAAAGAAAACAGTGACACTAGAAGCTCGTCCATTACGGGCGTTAAACTAGGGCTGCTGTATCACCACAAATTTGTAGCTGACAAAAAAAAAACGATATTGCAAGGAATAGGGATTTGTATGGAGATGGATGTTGTGAGGTTGACAATTAGGTTAAGATCAACATTGACTATTATATGTACAGTAGCTTGTTGGCAATATAACATATATTCATCTAATTACACATCTTCAACCAATTATTTGCCATACACTTTAAGTTAATACATCTATGATAGACTTTATTGATATAATATTCTATTATAATAAGGGCTTATGATAAAAGAATCCAATAGCATGGAAAGAAAACAATTACAATATTAAATAGGAAACCATATTAGATAAAAATGAGATATGAGATAAGGCCACAGCAAACTTAGTAATTCAGATATACACAACACCTTATAGGATTAACTACTTTGTTATAACTACATGATTGACTGAATTGTCTATTATCATCAATAAAATGTAAAAAATACCGTTAATAGAATTGGGACATAGATTTCTTAGAATGTTTCAATTCACAAACCAGATTAATAATATAACAAACATTAAAAAATGATTTGGGAATAAAATAGAAATCATGTCACTATGGCCATTAGAAGTAAATAAAATACTATCTTCAGTGTACATACATATACACTGAAAAGTTACAGCTAAAATTCAGTATATATGAGTTACAATGTACCCTGAAGATAGAAATTTAATTACTGAATTTGTCAGTATTTAAAATACTAAAGGTAGAAATAAAAATACTAAAAAGTTCAGTAATTAAAATTCTATTTTATTTTTTAAGGATGTACCTTAAAAAAGCAATTTTTTGCTTTAAGCTGTGAGAAAGAAACCCAAAGATTCCTAATGCCTAAGAAGGAGAAGCATTAGTATAAGTTGTTATAGTTTAAAGACTTAAAGTAAGTTTGAGTACCTTATTGCTCAGAAAGATCCATGACCTCTAGATAGTAAAGCTTGTAAGTTTGTATAATAAAAGTAGCTTTTTAGCCCTACTTTAAAATAAAGTGAGTTTTAAAAGATACTATGCTAATTGTAACATGAGATAACAAGTTATGAATGGTTTTTATTGAAAAAGAAATAATACAAAAAGAAATAGATGAAAGAGATGATAAAAAAAAAAAAGAAAAGAGATAAGAGAGAAAAAAACAGAGCTCTTTTATATAATTACCTTCCATTTTTTTTTAGGTATAAGAAGACAGGCAATAAAATATCGAAATCCTATATTTGTAACGCACAAAAATAGACAAACCTTATTGATTCGTTCAAAATTTAAAGAAGATGATATGATTTTTTTAAAGGAATTGAACTATCTGTTGTGTACTTTCAATTTGTATAGCCAATTTGTAAAAATCATCCATTTTTACAAGACCATCCAATTTTTACAACATATATAAATAAATGAGCCATTATGTCCTATCTCTTTTTTTTTTTACCTATATAATAATAGTACTTTTCATCTTTTCAATCACTAATAATATCTAATTATGCTTTGCCCAATTCTTCTAACAGCAAAAAGAGACTTCGTGTTTCTACCAATCAAGAGTATTATCAAATCCCTTAAGAAATACTACAGTCGTTCCAGTTCTACTCCTTTTCATCAAGTGAAAATCAATAATTTTACAATAACAATTGCTGATAGAGCTTGGATGAATGATGAAATATATAGCTGTGCTTTTGATAGAATAAAGAAAAAAGAAAATCGTCGTGGTAAACATCTTGTTATGTTTGGATCCTGCTATATAGAGTAAGTATTAGACTATATTTTAAATGTATTAGATTATATATACATATATACTCACGTTTTAAAAAAAATTCCTATAGCTCCCGTAATAATGTTAAGCAATCTTGGTTCGCTGGCTTTGTCATATTTTATTTTGAACACAATAATAAGTCGTGCGATACAACAGATGAAGAATATACATCATTTTGGCATTGATTGAAGTTATGAAGAGTCATTAAGTTGCTAATTATGATCCTTGTATACCAGTTGTTACGATGAAGAAACCCAAGGAACAACAATTACTCGAAGAACCTGATTGTAGAATAATTGATCCAAAGTACGCTGTTATAAATATATCTGATATTACACGTCAGGTTGGGCTGGTGCAGTCATCCACAAATAATATTGAACACAGTGTAATCTCTCCTTACTATGTGTTTAATAAGGACATCAAATCTTTTGCTGGTAGCATTCAAAACTTGTAACTTTCTTTTTTCGCGTTCTAGCATCGACAAATTATGTAACTTTTTTTTTCATATTCTTAACTCCACAAAAACAAATATATAATAGATTTCTTTTCTTCTTTTTAAATAAAAAACTTTTATATCGTTAGCTTATTAAAAAAAAAATAGAATATGAATTTAGTAGTTACTTCATGTACCATAGTATTATAGTCACATTACGTGTTTGAACTGTAGGCATGTCTTGAGTTTCGGCCTATTATATAAGAAATCGAACATGGAAGAAAAAGCATTCTAAAGTAAATGAGCTCATTCCACAGTCTGTTCTAGTAAATAAAGCCAATAGTTAAAAACATGTCAGTCTAGATTGGCAGAAAAAAAAAGGAATGTACTAGATTCGTCTAACCCATCTCATTACGTTCGGAATTGTGTATAAACAAAAAGCCTTGAAAAGCTGCTCTCAATTTTTAAGGGTTAAATAATTTGCTGGGGAGCACGTGACATAAGTAAATCAATGAGAAAAAAAAATATATATATATATTTTTTTGCCTTTTCTTTAACTTCCTGCCACCTTTTTTTTTTTTTGCCTTGTTCTGAATGTGAGTGAATGAAAAAAGAACCTCATCTTTTAAGTTTTTTACAAGATATAGTAGAAACTGGTACCTCTAGCGTATCAGTATCACCTGTTTATTTAATAAATGTGTTGAAAAATGATACAGTAATTAAATTTCTGCGATGGGAAATTAAATATCTGTGCTTCGAAAATAAATGTCTAACAGCAGTATCAATTACTATGTCTCTGGCCATAGTGTGTGTTTTCTGTTTTATGGAATTATACATACTCTGTTCCAGTTCTTATCCAATTCAAAGTTTACATCACTAAATATATAGCAAGGGTGATAAAAATGTAATAACTACTTAAAATTATTTATTACATAAAATAAAGATTAGCATTTGTTTTTAAAAATAATAGTAAAGCACATTACTTTTGTACTGAGTCATTTAGCAGCTCGCCAATACAAGTAAACGTATACGCTACTCATGATAGTCTGCATATATGCATAAACGCTGGATATGCTTCGCTACCCTTTTCACTCGGGGCGGCTAATAAAGCCTACCAACAAGATGCTAATGCTGGCTTGTTGGATTCCCTTACTTTCTTCCTGACAGCGACAGGGATCTTGATAAAAAAAGTATACGCTACTCATGATAGTCTGCATATATGCTTAAACGCTGGATATGCTTCGCTACCCTTTTCACTCGGGGCGGCTAATAAAGCCTACCAACAAGATGCTAATGCTGGCTTATTGGATTCCCTTACTTCCTTCCTGACAGGGACAGAATGTACAGAGATGCCTGACAAAAGAGCATGTGGAACTTTGTAGAATCATGTAAAGGTAAATAATTAGCTTCGTATTGGTATTTGTTCAATATTATAATTGCTTTCCTTTAAAAATCATGTTATTGTAACGCCTGTTTTTAGCCCAGATTGTTTTTGATATTATTACAAGTATATGCAAGCAGATTACTCTCTCATTTTTTCAATCACCCGGTTGAATCACCTTACAAAGAATGAAACTGAAGAGGAAGGACTAGGTCGTATTTTTTAGAAAAAAAATATGTTTAGCATTACGTTTTTTGATGACGTCACAAATTATGATATTGGGTTTCCCACCTTAATTTCCAAAAATGAACGTAATTTTTCCAAAACCTCGTCACTATTTTTCCAAAAGTGATTATTAATTTTTCCAAAAATAAGCATTCATTTTTTCCAAAAATAAGCATTCAATTTTTCCAAAACTTTTTTTTTATTTTTATCAAAACCTGTTACTATTTTTACAAAAAATAAAATGAACATCGACACACTTATGAGAGACATGACTATTGAAGAGGAAGCTGACATAGCAACCGAAGAGGCCTATGTTAAATTATATCAAAAGTAAAATGAACCCGACGAAGAGGACGCTATTACCGCAATGGAGTGTGATGAAGAATTAGCTGAAGAATTAGGTGTAGATTTAGAAGAAGAATTAGAAAAAGAAAGTGAAGTAGAGGAGTCCTTAGAAGACGTAAATGCACGTGTAAAAGAGCATTTTGAAGCTCATTTAAATCAACCAGAGCTGAAGCAAGAAAGTGGTGGAAAAAAACTATACAGGAAGTATACTGATGAACAAATTGACCTGTTTATTGACTTAATTTCTGCAGAATCTGATGTCAAGTCAGCTTGTTTGAGTACTGGTATCGCCTTGTGGTCTGGATACAAATATGGAAAAACATTTAGAGAAGATCCAGAAAATGGGCTTATTCGTAGAAAAAAGAGAGGTAGAAAAGGATCTTTGTTTAAGCTGCAACAACGACATGCTGAGTGGATTATCAAGTATATTGACGAAAATACAACAGCAGTACTTGAACAGATTAGATCCGATCTTTGTAGACAGTTTGAAGACGAAAGTCTCACTTTAAGTTGATCTGCACTTCACAGATTTATGCGAACTGTTTGTGCTCTTTCCATGAAAAGATTAGAAAAAATCCCAGCCAGAAAAAATCATATCGAAGTGATTGAACAAAGAAAAACAGAAGTAAAAAAATGGATAGCTGATGAAAATATGGGCTTTCAAAAAAAAATTGGGTTTTTATAGATGAGACTGGATTCAATATCAATATCACCCGTAATAGAGGATGGTCGAAAAGAGGCACACCTGCTAAAGCAATTGTCCCTACTGCTCGCAGTACTTCGATTACCATCCTGGGCGCAATTTCAGTTGATGGTGTTATCGATATCTCGCTAAGAAAACCTACATCATCTGTTGGCATTAAGAAAGAAAAATAGATGGTAAAGAAGTGAAGGTCAACGGTCGAAACCCTCTTGATTCCGGTGATTTATTAACGCCCAGAATTATGGATTCTGTCTCGAAGGTTACTTTGGGTGATTGTAAAGGCTGGATTAGACATTCTGTATCTTTCTTTCCTCGATGTATTGCAAAAGAAAACATGCTTTAAGTTTTGGAAAAATTAAGTGCTTATTTTTGGAAAAATTAGTAACCACTTTTGGAAAAATAGTGGCGGGGTTTTAGAAATTAAGGTGGGAAACCCAGTACAGGATATTTCGATCACTTCGGACAAGAAATGGAATTTGGTTCTTTGCAATGTAATACTTTTCGAGCTTCAAACAAATCCCATTATGGTTGCATTCCCTGGAAAAGAAGGTAAGTGAAGCAATCAATGCTAGCCAGTATACTAATGTTTTCCATATAGAATTACAGCAGTTCATTAAAAATAAAAGAAAACCAACGTTTTGTGGGTTCGTCACAAAATTTCAAACCAAAATTGCTGAATGGTCTCTGAAAACCGATGCTTCAACTGGCCAAGCTCTGCATAAAACTTGGGTCACTCGTTTTAATAGCACTGTTAGACAAACCAGAAAAGATGTTCCCTTAAAGTATGCTTGTTAATTTAGTTGTGTCGTAATTTATTTTAAGACTTACTAACTTATTTTAAGAACTGCGAAATTTAACGCTGATGCGTGGAATGAACTATTTGAAGAGTTATCCGTCTTGGTAAAGTCTAAGTATAAGCTGGTTTTATCCAGTATATCTAACAAAGAGTTTAACGTAACATAGAGAGATTTTGAAACAAGCAGCAGAATAGAAGGCCAAAAGCTTGCAAATAAGAGTATGAAGAACGCGTCGGAGAGCTCTTTGAGGAGGCTGGAGCAGAGGGGCAACAACAATAAAGAAGTAGATGGCGTTTTTGATACAACAGAAGTGGAATATGATGACATTAGTAGTAGTGAGGAAGGATCAGGCAGAGAAGAAGCAACTGATGATAATGAAGAAGGAAGCGAACCAGTCGATCAACTGCATAAGTTATATTATAAAAAAGTAATATTCGCGCTTATATCCTTCTATTATTCTACCTTGCTAACTGATATTTCTGTATGAATTTTAGTTTAATAAGCAAGAGTTTGATTATGAAGAGAAAGCTTTTTTAAAGCAGATGATGAAGAAAAAAGCCTGTGTAAAAGATAAAGTGTATGGACTGTCATCAAAGTTGTTGCTGAAGGAAACCGCAGATGTTGATGATGACATGATGCTGAAGTAGATATAATATTTTCAAAAACGTTGAGGCATTGGTCTAACAAGTTTGTGTTCTGTTACTCATTAGATTGTCTCTATCAAATATTGTTAACTGTATTCATCCTGGATCTTACGAAATTTTAAAAAAAACATTGACGAGGAAACAAATGGCGGCTATCGATAACGTGAATATGGAGTTATACGTGGGATTGTCGAATGAAGATAAGGAGCTATTGGAGAAGGTATTGAAAAGGTAAGCCCCAAAAGAACAAGTCTTTCTTGAAAATATCATTGCTTACAACAGCTTCTGTGTTATAGTGGAGGTGATGCGGACGATACCGACAATATGATTATAGAGATTTTAAAGGAGCAACTCAAACTTAAGGAAGCAGGCTCAAAGAACAGTGATGCGTACAAGTTGCTAAACATCCTTAGATCTATGTAAGTAACAGAATGTTTAAATTTGAAAATAGTCTGCACTAACGCGTTCATTACACAATAGTATTGAAAATGTTGAAGACTACTCAGAAGCTAATAGTGAGTTGACAGCATACCGACACTGCGCAAAGCTCTTGGATTATCTTTTTTGTGGAACAAAACTGAAAATACTAGAGTATGTTGAAATTTTGCATATGTGTTAAGTACAATGCTAACTGATTATAAATCTGTTAAAATTCTAGTGGCGAGCCTGGTTGTTTGGCCGCAAAAGGGAAGATGATCGTAAACCATTCTTTGTTTCCTTTTTCAGGAGAAAATGTCTTCTCAACTTGCGCCATAAGAAAAATTGATGCGATCGTTGTGATGAACTTGAATATGGAAAGAGTTGAATTATCAACGAATGAGTGGAAGAAAAGCAATGCAAGCTCTGACACGGTCACAAAGCAGCAATCTAAAAATTTGCGAACAAATTTGTCGATATTGAACCAATTGAATCGAAAATACAACATAAAAACGAAGACTGTAGTGGCTATGGATTTTATTGGTAAGTGTTTACTAAAATGTTCAAGTATATTATAGGCTTTAACAATAATGCCAATTTTGACAAATAGGTAATGTCGGCTACATGTATAGCTTAGAAGAAAAAGAAGGATTATATGTTGCAAATTTGATCGAAGAACTTTCCCTCCCCACAAACAAGGAAGCGATTAAACATGTCTCAGAGACTATCAATGCACTTTTTAAGTTTAAGGTAAGGTAATTTCAATAATTCTTTAACTCGTAAAATTCATTATCTCCCAACTTCAAAGAATCACTTGGAAAAACTGGTTACCGAAGTTACAGAAAGTTTTACAGTGAGATTACCAGCGTCGAGATTGAAAGGTATTACTAGATCGAGAGTACATCATGAGGAGGCTCCCTGTAAAGTCCCCCGTGTTATGTTCTCGCCAAAGGCAAAAAAAAGAAAATTGAATCAACATACCCATTAAAAATACTATAAATATATAATTTTTCCAAGAGTGCAAAATGAAATCTATTAAAGTGTTAACTTTTTTCTTTTAATATTGTTGAGACTTTTGAGAATTACAGACGTTTTTTTATTAGCATTTTCCCTTTGCACCTCGGACTACCTAATGTTTGTTTCTCTCTATATATTTCATACTTGCGGCCTTTAGAAAAAACGATTGTAGTATTGGGCGCCAATAACTGAATTTGAGACTCTACTGAAGAAGCTCCGAACTTCAAGTCGAGATAAAGCTATACATAGTTGTATTTACCTGTCTTGTATTGATCTTCTGTATCCGATGCAGGAAATAGAGAGAATTTTTGAAGGCTAATCTTCAGAGAAGAATATTTTTTATTATAAAAAACGAGCCAATTTAATGGAACATTATTTTACGTGAATTCTTCTTTGCTGTCATAGCTTAATGGCACCTGTTGGCCAATTGTTGTTAAATTAGAAATGAACGAAGTGTTGTATTATCGGTAATATCAAATTAGTCTTTCTCTTCAACTAAATTAGTAATACTGCAAATATCCTGTTGAACCAGTGTCTTTTCTTGATAATTTTTAAGTAGCACTGAGACAGCGTCTACTTTTGATAGGCTCTAATTATTCCCCTCTATGTATTTAGAAAATGATTTAGTAAACAATATGGTAAGTTAACTGCCAAATTTAGTCACTTGGAAATGACTATTATTTTTGTAACAACAGGTTCACTGTTTTCATGAGACCTTTGATTGATATTGGATTTACCTTTTTTTAAAAAAGGGGAGGGGGGATCTATTTGATAGAGAATACAATTCTGAATAAAGAATGTGGTATAGTAGTAAAAAGTTAAAACATGAGATGATGTATTTAGACCTTCTGTCTCGGTTATAAACTATTTCAAAATAACTGATATCATCAAGTCTATGGCATTTATTGGTATTCCATTTACCCTCCTCACAGTTGCGGTTGGTTTTTTTTTTACCACATTTGATGTAACTGGTAGAATATAAATTAGAAATGAAATCCTCTGATATTCCTTTTTATTACATTCCATTACTACCCGCGCCTATAGATTATTATATATCTTATATCCCAACAGACAACAATTATTGTTTCGCAGTTTACTGTGCGTTACTGAGTTATTATATGTACATACACATATATAAATAGGAAATAGAAAAACAAATTCAAATGAGAAATCAAACACTCAGTAGTAATTTGATAAAAAAATCCTAGCATGCGGAATAGATAAGTAACAAAATTGCACACACAAGAAATTAGTATCCAGGGTAAAAAGTATACACAATATAAAGCATGAGAAGCTCTTCTTAGTCTGCGCTTCATACTCTGTTTTACGTTAGAGATAGTGATTCATGGTAGATGTAAAAAATGTATCTTTATACAGGTTTGGCTTTATTATCAGAGTGAACAATAAAATTATAATAGTTACAAATAATGCTTTCTTATTTGTTTTCTCAAGTTGATCAGGGAATTTTCGTCAGAGATGCTTTTTTATGACACTCAAAAAATTCGGCAAGTACTTGATCAATCTATAGAGCAGTTTATTTTAGTTAGGCATTAAGATATAAGATGGTAAAGAAGAAAGAGAAAAGTTTTTTTTTTCTTAAAAAAAAAAGGATTATATTTTATATGCATGTATTTTTTTTTTCTAAAGAAAGTATAGTTTTTAAGCCTTGACAGCACCACCGATACGAGCCTTACGGGCACCGAGAAGGACAAGAACCCAAACGGACCAATCAAACAAGACTTCCTTTGCAAGGAACAAGAAAGCAGCAGAAAGGACAGATTGAACGATCTTGGAAGAGATACCCTTATAGAGACCGGTAACACCTTCAGCGGCAATAATCTTCTTGAAACCGTCCAAGATGGAGGTATACTTTTCATCACCAGATTGACTTACTTGCATACGAGACTTGATGACACTATATAAAAAAAAAATGTGTGTTAAAATAAATCGCCATCATTTTGTGTACAATTATATATAGTTTACATGTAAGGATAAGTAATGGCAGTAGCACAAAGCTTAGAAAGAGCACCCATGAGGAAGAAATCAAGGTTACCAGGAGTCTTGGTCTTAGAGAGCTTGTTCTTGAGTTGTTCAAAGACAGTGTATTGAATGATAGGGTTGATGACCAGCACCAAAGCAGCACGTACACCGGCATAAAGACCAGCAAGACCTTCAGTCTTGAGGATTTGGGCACCGACTGCAAGTGCATTCAGTTCAGACTTCTTTTCACCGTCAACACCCTTCTTGACAGTTAAACGGGTCTATACATTTTTTTTTAAAAAAATCAATATTGCGGAGTTCCTACTTTTTTTTTTTTTTTTTTTTGCCCACACTTTACTAATACGACTTACGTTCACAGTCCAAATAGGGTGAGTTGCCATGACAACGGCACAACCTGCAATAGCACCAGAAAGCATAGATTCACCAGTAGACATAGGCTTACCTTGTCCCTTGGCCTTTTCAAAGATGGCCTTGACAGCTTCGTAACAATAGTAGTAAACACCTACAAGTAAAAAAAAGACAAGCGTGGGTGAATACTCTGATCTTTTTTTTTTTCGTGATTATATTTACCATTAGTAATGGCAATACCAAAGATTCCGGAACTCAAACCACTACATAAAATAAATTAATAAACTCAAAGTAATATACAATATAAATAAATAACTTACGAATATAATCCCTTGGGACCTTCCTTGGCTAAAATCTTGACGAAGGCGTCCAAAGTGTTCTAAATATGTATACAAATATGAATAAAGATATAGATCAAAAGTTTGTGTTTATGTATTTACCTTGTAAGCATCCTTGCTAGTATCATTCTTTTGAACTTGGAGACGAGAACTGATAGAGACAAGAGGATAGGTTAAAGCCATTGAGACGATACCTCCACCAGCACCTAATAGAAAACATTAAAATCAATGCAAAAAAAAAAAAAAAAAAAAAAAAACAACTTGTGATTATAAATGGTTAAATTACCAGAAAGAGCATGAGCAACGTTATCAGACATTATTATTATTTAATTGATATGTAAAAACAAAAGAGAGAAAAGGAAAAAAAAAACAAAAATCAATGAGAAAAAAGGTTATTTATTTTAAAGAGCAGTAGAAAAATATAGATATTGGATGTGTCATTCGTATAATCTGGGGAAAAAAAAAAAAAAAAAAAAAACTATGTCCTCAAAAAAAAATATAGGACATCGTGACTTTCGAGTTTCATTGGAGCAGGGCCTGATGAATGAAGGAATTTAACATGTGAATTTCAATAGTTGGCCAATAAGAAAATAGTGTGGAGTAATAAGTTATCACTTTTTTGGTCTCTTCTATTTTTTTTAATACTGCTGACAGAAACATATAATGGTAAACTTTCTTCACATGGCACAAATGATCTTCCGCTGTATCCCGATTTGTAAATACAGTATAAAAAAAATACAATGACATATTCCACTTGTAAGTGTTTCTCTATCGATTTGATGATTAGAAATTTAAAGCTGATTACGTTCTTTATCGATTTGGGTTAGTTACGATTGCAATTAACAAATAATGCAGGTACCAAAAATTGTGTGTAAAAAAAAAACGGATTTATAAAATAATAATTTTGATCTCCATGTGAAATCAAAAATAAGAATAAGCAAGAATTGGTTGGGTGACTGGGTTATTAAGTTTTTTTTTTCTCTTTATAATCATTTTTTTTGAACGTCAAAAAGTAATTCTTTTTCTACCTCCTTTTTCTTATATTAATAACTAAAATAATGTCTACTGCTCAAGCATCTCCCGATAAATACAATCAAGTTAGAGAAGATATTGCTAAAGCTTTCCCTAACGAAGAATATGATGATGGATCTTTTGCTCCCGTTGTGTAAGATACAATACCATAAAATGGCCGAAATAAAAAAAGTATTCATTATTATTATTATTATTATTATTAGTCTTCGTTTAGCTTGGCATGCAAGTGGTACCTATGATGGAAAGCAAAAGAATGGTGGTAGTGATGGTGCTACCATGCGTCACAAATCTGAAGCTGAAGACCCTGCTAATGCTGGTTTAGAGCATGCTAGAAACTTCCTTAACCCTATCAAGGAAAAGCATGCTTGGATTTCTCATGCTGATTTATGGACGTAAGTTAGTTTTATTTTTAGATCTGTAGATACACAATAATTAATAATTTTTTAGCCTCGCTGGTTGTGTTGCTGTTGAACATATGGGTGGTCCTCATATTAATTGGACTGGTGGTCGTCGTGATAAGGCCAATGAAGTGGATTGTCCTCCTCAAGGTCGTCTTCCTGACGCCGCTTTAGGTAAAGATCATGTACTTGATGTCTTTGTCTCTCGTATGGGTTTCACAGTTCAAGAAACAGTTGCCTTGATTGGTGCCCATACTGTTGGACGTTGTCATGCTGATCGTTCTGGTTTCGACGGCCCTTGGACTTATAACCCTACACGTTTCTCTAACCAATTGTAAGTATTGAACGTAATATGAAATTATGTAATCTTTTATTCAAAATCTTATTTTTAGTTATAAACTTTTACTCAATGTTACTTGGGTTGAAAAGAAATGGGATGGACCCAAGCAATTTGTTGATGAAGATGAGGGAGAGATTATGATGTTACCTACTGATATGGCTCTTTTAGAAGAACCTTTCCGTCAATATGTTGAACTTTATGCCAAGGATCAACAAAAGTTCTTTGATGATTTTGCTTCTGCTTTCCTTACTTTGATTGAATTAGGTATGGCCAAGAGAGGAAAGTTGTAAAAGAAAAAGAAACATCATATCGAATACACATACAAAAAAAAAATCCGTATACACATTTTTATATAACATATATATATTCTATTTCCTAACAAGTCAATATTTTATTTCGTTTGCACATAATAAAAGTGCTTCCCCTTTTTTTTTTCTTTAAAACATCAATAAAAACAAAAATAATGATAAATAAATGCACTGACAAGAGCCTCCCTCCTTTCATATGAAGTTCCCAAGACCATCAAATTGATAACAAACCTTATCATCTAACAATACTATAAACGGCTAAATTGATTAGAGTTTGGTGGAACCTGAATCATGTATTATTTGACCGAGACATATTTAGCTTGAATTGAGCAACATCATCTGTACATATAATAGTTTATCTTATTCTGTATAAAATAGGATTGGAATAGCAGTACTAGTGATACTATAATATGCTTCAAAACCTATTACTGTGTATATCATGTCTATTTTGAGTTATCTTTTATTACTCCACAGTGTATCACAGAAATTTGTGTCTCCCGGGAAAATTATGATTTTTTTTTTATAAGTCTTAAACGGATGAAAAGCGATTTCAAGACGATTTTGGTTATATATGTATACAGCAAAGGATGAAAGATATTTTTAAAAATCTTGTGAAGCAAACGCTGATTTTTGCTTCCAGTCAGATAAATTTAAATGGTTTCATATAATGACAATAACTTGTATAGAAGATCCTCCGTACTCAGTGTTCTTCAAGTTTCACCTGTGTTCTCTTTATTAGGTATTTATTTTACAGTGCGTCCACCCTCAATTGGACACTTTTTTGAGGTTCACTTGGTCACCTTTTGAGATCTACTTTTAAATAAATACTAGTATAAAATGCATTTTTTTTTATGAAGTTGGTACTGGAAACATTACAAATGTCAGAGATCAAGAAGCACCTGCCTTTGTTGAAGAACGTCATTTCGTTTGAAAAGTTTGACTGATCTTCGAAAATGTATTTAGAACAGGGACGTTCAAGTTGAATTCCCAACAGCTACGAATGATGTTGTGATGGAAGAAGTCTCTTCTAAAAAAAAAAAAAAAAAAAAAAAAAAAAAAAAAAAAAAAAAAAAAAAGAGCGAGCAGTACAATATAACGTTTACATGTTTGGAGATCGTAAGCGATACTTTTATTTTTTTGAAACCTAAAAGCTGCTAATGTCAATTATGACACAGCACGTAAGTGGAATATACTTATGAGAATGGCTCGAAAAGAAATATCCCCAACGAAAAAAAAAAAAAAAAAAAAAAAAAAAAAAAAAAAAAAAAAAAAAAAAAAAAAGAATCTTGGGCTCCAACAGACCCGTTAAGCTAGCTTAACGAAAACTCATAAGACTCATTTGGTAAATTTTTTTTTGACAAGGATGTTTTCTGCAACTATTCAGGACGTAGTAGAGAATTTGATAGCAAACTTTGCTAGTTTAGATATTGAGAAATCAAGAGTGTAGCCGAGTTCATGAGTGAAGAGTAGCAACCTAAGCATTCAAGTTGTAAGTCGCCATCCTCTTGGTAGAAATAAAGAAGTAACTCTTCAGGCACGTGCGGTTTGGGTTGATCTTTGGGTAAAAAATAAATCTACAATTGTATTTTTGTCGATGAATCTGGATTTGATATCAACATGCTTCGAAGCCGTGGGCGGTCTAAACGTGGCACCCAAGTCATTATTATAATATCTTCAGCTCTGTGATTGGGTGCTATCTCGGCAATTGGTGTTGTTAACTACTAGAGTATGAGAGAGGCTGGAAATGCGAAGAAAAGAAAAGTAATAGGGAGCTACGAAGAGAAAGGCAGCACCCGAAGATAGAATATCTGTACCTAATAAAAGAATCACAGGTGGACATTATCTTCAATTTCTTAAACGATACAAAATGGATATTATGGATAAATGTTCAGAATTGAAAAGGTATTTTATTGTCATGGATAATGCTCCTATTCATATCCTCGAGATAATTGATCCTGTCATCATTAAGGGAGGTTATAATCCAGTGTATACCTCCCTTCTTGCT
The DNA here is from genome assembly GCA_025716855.1 of Pilaira anomala. Lineage (NCBI taxonomy): Eukaryota > Fungi > Mucoromycota > Mucoromycetes > Mucorales > Mucoraceae > Pilaira > Pilaira anomala. The sequence continues at coordinate 30,222 of JAIXMQ010000101.1, read as the reverse complement.
CGCCCTGAACTGAATCCAATCGAACAATTATGGGCTACTGTAAAAAGGAAAAATAAAGCGTAACAAGCTTAGTGATGTAGAGTCGCTTGCTACGCGTATAATTGAAGCTAATGAAGCTGTAACTGTTGAGCATATCAGAGGATTTATTCAGCATTCAGTAAATCAATTTGATAACTGTTTTAATAAGGTTGCTATATAACATTAGCCAATTGATTTTCGAAAAGGTGACCAAGTGAAGTTCAAAAAAGTGACCAATTGAACTTCCAATATGATTTAACTATGTAAAGGTTAATTGTCACTGAAGCTCGCATTAACCACTCAAGTGGTTGCTAACTATTGGCTTCTTTATCTTTTCTTCGTACGTGACAAACAGGACTCTTTTCTTTTCATTGAAAATAAGCATGAATCATCTTTTTACCACTTTTTAATTACATATTATTGAAGGTATCAGTGACATGTAAATGACTCTGAATAAAATATAATATGTACTGTTATTAAACTTACCCTTACATATATATATATAGATTAAAAAACTCAAGGATACATGTATGTCTAGGTATTATCAAGCAAGCATTAACTTCATAAACCGACATCTGTTTTTATTATAAATTAAGCGCAGAGTTTGTTGAAAGTCTTGAATATACGTGAGAATTAACTATTACGTGATCTCATATTTATTCAATAATGTATCATGAGAGAATGTTTATGTAGCTAATTAACAATTTCACCTCCTTCCTTGAAAAGGAAGATTTCAGTTGGTAAAACAAAAATGTCTTGAGTAATCTTTGATGATAGTATATTAAATAAAGATTTTTGTCCGTTTCAAATGTCATGAATATGGTGTCACTTCTATGGTTTATGCAAGTAGTACAATGTTATGAAAAAGGAGAGATACATGCCAGACGACTTATGTCTTATTAACAACAATGAATTCAGAGCCTTTTGACGTGATTTATCTTTATTTTGATATGACATATACTTATATTAGCTGTTTTGCTTATAGGTATTGTAAAAAAAAAAAAAAAAAAAAAAAAAAAAAAAAAAAAAAAAAAAAAAAACGCGTTCCTTGCTTTCAGTTTTATAAAGTTCTTTGTTCTACAGAGCTTTGCTATGAAATATAATTATCAACGCTGCTAAAAAAAACATGTGGGACATTTCTTGTCAAATTTGACTTGGCTCTAAACGACCTGAATGATCCATTTGAGCGTCAAGAGCAACCATTTGTTTTTATTTCATTCTACCACTTTGAACGTGGTGTGCTCATGCACTTTAAGGTTTTACACAAGAAGTAAGCCACATTAAAAACTTGTTTTTTTTTTCACTTGATTTTTTTTTTAGCTATATAAGTGTTGCAGATAACTTTAAACTTGAGTTCTTTTTATTATATTATTGTATTTAATACTTGAAGTTTTAGTTACAAGTTGTAAGTGTTCACAAGTTTTTTTTTTTAAAAAGTACAAAAAAAATATTCAGCCCACCAGATATCAAAGTACGGAGAAAGGCTTTTATTCAATTGGTTGTTAGTAGTGTACCACTGAACGCAAAATTGTCACACGAAATCAGCATTTAGATTCATTATTAAAAATAAGCCCATAATAAAATAGGACACCTTAAAAAACTAAACTTTGTTGAATGTGAAGTAGGAACTTTTCCATTTTGGTACCTGTGACACTAGCCTACACGGTACAAAAAAAAAAAAAAAAAAGAAAAAGAAAAAAAGAATGTATACTTTTTTTTTTTAAGTTATAAGGGTACTTACCGAGTCCCCTTGAATAAGTAATTAGTGAAGTATAAAGAAAAGTAAGTCCTTTTTTTTTTCTTTAGTATTATTTAAAAGATTCTGCCAAGTTTAGGGCTTTTAAAAGCGTAATCAAAATGTTAAAAAGTAGTATTAAAGCCCTTTTTTTCAAAACAGCGAAAAGGTTGACATGTCACACAAAGTAAAAAAAAATTCAAAGGTAGGCAAACTCTTTTTAAAAGAAAAAAAAATAAAAAAAAACTTATTTTTTCTCTTCTTCTTCTTTATATTTTAGCTACAAGAAAAAAAAAAAGCTCTTTTTTTTTTTAAATATAAGGTTAGTGTTTTATGTCTTTTTTTTTTTACGCGTTTTTTTTACTCATCGTCATCATCCTGTTTCCTCTAGATGTCGAAACCTTTCAAACCGACAACTTGGGCTGCTATCAATAACGCGACGCTCCCTGCAGAAGGTGCTGGTAATCAAACATTTGATAACCGTATCTTGGGTGCAGCCGTGATTGGTATTCCAGGATTTATTACTTATCAACTTGGTTTAAGTTTATGGGTATTTCCTATTATTGCTTTAATCTTATGTCTTCCTATCTTGGCCTGTACCATTTACTTGTTCTCTCGTTTCGCGCCTCGTTACCGAAACAATATCCCACTTCCTGGTAAACCTATTGAACATTACTTGACCTTCCATGATGCTGAACTTAAGGCTACTTATCACGGTCGTAACAAGATTCCTATGGAAACCTTTTTCGAAGCTTACTTTGTAGGCAAGGTTGATTTTAATGGTGACCCCTTGGAGATTATGGAACTTCGTCATGATTGGGCTAACTTTGAACTTACGATGGGACAATTCAAGTTCTTCTTGACTCAATGGCTTCCTGAAACCTTCTGGCATTCTCGTGAACAAGATGAAAATCAAGTACGTGATCATTATGATCGTGGTAACGATTTCTATGAAGCTTTCTTGGGTCCCCTTATGGTTTATACTTCTGGTATTATTTCTGACCCTACTAAGCGTGAAACTCTTGAAGAGATGCAAGAAAATAAAATGAAACTCGTGTGTGAAAAACTTCATATGAAGGAAGGTGATAAACATTTAGATATTGGGTGTGGTTGGGGTACTTTAGTTGCTTATGCTTCAAAGAACTATGGTAGTCAATCTACTGGTGTCACTCTTTCTCGTAATCAAGTCGCTTTTGGTGAAAAACGTATTGAAGATTGGGGTGTTAAGGATAAAGCTAACCTTCTCTGTATGGATTATCGTGATATTCCCAAGAATCAGAAGTATGACAAGATTACGGTAAAGTATAATAGCGATATATCCGTATAGTTACCATTTCATTGTTGACTGACTTTTAATATTTATAATATAGGCTGTTGAGATGGCTGAACATGTTGGTATTCGTCGTTTCCAAACTTTCCTTCGTGAAATTCGTGAACTTTTAGAAGATGATGGTCTTTTCTATATGCAAGTTGCTGGTTTAAGAGCTACATGGCAATACGAAGATTTCATCTGGTAAAGTATTATATATATATATACATAAATAAGTGTAACGTGTACTAATACATATATGTATATATATATTTTTCTTTTTTTAAAAAAAGGGGTCTTTTCATGGCTAGATATATTTTCCCTGGTGCCGATGCTTCTACTCCTTTATACTGGTATCTTCGTCAACTTGAAACAGCCGGTTTTGAAATCCATAACGTTGATACAGTTGGTGTTCATTACTCTGCTACACTTGATAGATGGTACGAAAACTGGATGAAGAACAAGGATGCTATGAGAGAGAAATACGGCGAAAAGTTGGTCCGTATTTGGGAAATCTTCCTTTCATGGTCCGTCATTTCTTCTCGTCAAGGAAGTGCTACTTGTTTCCAAATTACTGCAAACAAGAACCGTAACTCTTTTGATCGTGCTCAATTAATCTGTAACCGTACTAACCCTACTGCTTGGAAATCCAAGCGTGGTAACTAAATATATATGTATATACGAAAAAAAAACATATCCCTTTATTGTTATAAAGTAACAAAATAAAAATATAAATTAAATATCATTTACATGAAACATTATACTCTATTTCTATAATTTATCAATCAGTACAGTTCCAAACAAATATAGTATTATTATTATCTACTGCAACAATTGTACGTGTATCATTAGAGCAAGAGATATCTCGAATAAGTTCAGAAGACATTGGATGAGATAGCATCTATTATTTTATTAGTCACTTTGCAATGTATATGTTTATATATTTTACTTACTTTAGATGGTTTAAATTGTTCTACACTATTATCAGATAACGTTTTACTCTTCTTCATTTCACCTATATTATAAATATAAACTTGTCCATCATATTCACCAGCAATCAAGACCTTTTGTCCTTCAGATTCAATTACTTTATATCTCACACCTGTACAGCCCGCAGAATCTGGCCATTCTAATGACAGTAAAATATCTGCATCCGTCTTTGTGCTCTTTTGTTGGTCCCAAATAATAAATTCCATATCATCTGCACCTCGAGAAACTTGAATATATATAAAAAATGAATATAAAATCACTTTATCATGCCTCTCTATATGTACTCACTAATTTTGTTATATAATTTACTTGACTTATCTCCATCTTGACCAAAGATGTAGATATCGTCAATATAACCTTCATGCCATTCTCCACCATTAGGATATATCATGTTGGGTGCAATTGTGACTAATGGACCAAGCGTAGCCCATTTATCAGCTGTATTTGATTCTTTTGATCTGTGTTTCTCAAGGTTTTGACGGAAAGTATTTAATAATTCAGGCGTGATATGAAATCGAACCATGTCACCATTATCGAATCCAACCATTAAAGTTGATAGGTCATATGATATACTGATAGCAGTAGGAATACTTGCTTTAGGAGGTAAAGTGAACTTTGCTAAACATCTATATTATAATAATAAAGAATAAACATAATGCATATGACATATATATATATATATATATATATATATATATATATTTGAAAACTTACACAGAATCATCTTCTTTAGAGGTAGGAGAACCAATATCCCATAATCGTACAGTTTTATCAGCCGAAGCAGTAAATAACCATCTCGGTTCAGTTTTAGCAAAGGTCATTTTTAAAACAGCCTTTTCATGTCCAAACAAATAACGATAACATTCGTTTTGTAAAGGATTTAATAATTTAATTGAACCTAATCGACCGGCAATTGCCAATAAATTGCAACTTTGATCTTCTTCTAAGCCATGTTGATTTAATAATTGAGAGCCAGATAAGGTGGTCCATGCCATACAATAAAAAATTTCTTGAATCTCTGTGTGTGTGTATTTCTTGATGTAGCGTGCTTGATGTGTATCTAATAATAAAACTGTATAGGATCCACAGATGGCTACGGTGTTTGTTTTTTCTAGTTGGTTCGGTCGAGTGGGTTCAAATTCACAACACCAGATATCCTTTGCGTCCTCGAAATCATTGTCGTTTGCATCCTTTACAGGGATATTGATATCCGTATGTCCTTTGAATACAAGTGATAATTTATAGGTACCATCTACATAGAAATAATTAAATCAATGTATACATACTGCTTATCATCTCACTTTTAAAACTTACTAAGAATAGGTAAAGGTTTTTCTCGACGACGTATTTTATGTCCCTTTTGTTCTGAAGTATCATCTTCATCGTCTGTTTCAATTATTCGCTTCTTTCCTTGTTGCTTTGACTCTGCTGTTTTTATTGTTGTTTTAGAGCCAGTTGAAGTAGACGTAGCAGCAACAGGTCGTGTGGTGGACTTGGTAGATGTTTTACCTGCGCCTCGTCCTCTCGTATTTGTTGTTTTTGCTCTTGTGGTATTACTTGTCTTTTTAGTCTTTGTAATATCTGTATCCAATTCATCGTCTGAGCTCATTTTAGCTCGCTTGGTAGGTTTACCTTCTTTTGGTTCCAATGGGTCAGCTATAGTTGTTGTTTTATTCACAGTAGGCAAGTATGTCTTGCTTGGTCCGTTATCTCTGCTTATTGTTTTCTTTGGCAATGCTGCTGCTGCTGCTGCTGCTGCTGCTGCTGTTGTTGTTGTTGTTGTTGTTGTTGGCGTCGAGGTCGGGGGATTAGGAAGTTGTTTATATGGTATATGCGGTGATGAAGTGAGTGTAGTAGAAGGAGAAATATAAAAGTTCACAGGTGGTGGAAGGACCATGGGTTTATTAGATCCTGTAGGTTCCGATCTCAATGGAGTAACATCTCTCTTTGTTTGTTGTGGTATTGTTGTTGTTTTTGCTGTTGTTGAGTATGTGGTTGGATTATAGACGTTTACTGTGGTGGGCGTTGTTGTGGTTGTACTGCGCACTGGTGGTTGTTTAGGCACGGTCGTTTTGGGTACAGTGGGTTTTGGTAATGCTGGGGCTTTTGGTTTTGGTACTTTATGTTTAGCAGCCTTCTTGGGTTTAGCAGGTGCTGGATTGCTGGTCGATTGCAGCATTCTCGAATATAAGTATCCCATTTCAAAAAAAGAATAATAATAATAATAAACTTGTTTACCCGCGTATGTGTGCGTGAGAGTGTCGTGAAAAAAAAAACATTCGCGCTTTTTGGAGGTGAAAAAACTGTCACATTTGAAGAAAACAATAAAACCTGTTTTTCTCTGGCCAAACATTGAATTGATAGGGTTTATACTAAATGGATGTATGTACACTTTTTAACCCATACATAGTGCAGAGTTTTGATAATAATCTTGCAAAAAGACACTTTATTAAAAAAAAAAAGAAAATTCATGGTTCGAAAAAGTTTTTACATGTTTCAGCTTACACTTGTTATTGTATTCTATTATACAGAAAAATAAAAGCTATACGCGTTCTTTTTGAATATTTAAAAATCACATATTCAAGTATAACGCGTCTCAATATTTACATTTCCCACCAGCCAAAAAAACCTTAATATGAGTGTGACAAATTACGTCTTTGCTGGTATTTAAAAAATTTACAATTCTCTTAAATATCTTTTTTCCGCAACCCTCCTCCCACGACATGTTGCTTCTTTAATACAGGGTCAATTATCACCTTCTTTCAAATACAATAAACAGAATAGAGAGACTACAGTTGAAAAAAAAAAAAGAAGAGTCTTTTTATTTATGAGGTTTCTTCTTCAGCTTTTTTTTAAATAAAATTCCATAGAAAAAAAAAGAATAAAAAAAGTTGCTGGCATATTCCAGCAAAAAAAGAACGCACCAATGTGTGACCAGGGAGGATGAATCTATCGAAAACCAAAGAAAGAAATAATTTAGACTCGTTTTTTCGAAAAAATCAACCCCGGCAGATTGTTTTTTCGTAAGGAACCTGGCATTATAAAGAGGCCTTCGATTACTATTTCTTCCCCTTTTTTCTCTTTACCCTTTTTATTTCAATAACGGCATTTTTATTTTAATATGTACAATTTATCAAAGGTTGCTCACCAACGTCTTTTCCCTACCTTGACACGTAACGTAAGTATTATAGAAAAATTTTCTTGCTTTAAAAAAAAAAAATCAAGCATATATTAATTTCTTTTTTATTAGACTGGTGTTCTCTCTACTGCTAGTCGTACCTACAGTCAAGCTGTCAATGGCCCTGTTATCGGTATCGATTTAGGTACTACTAACTCTTGTGTCTCTGTCATGGAAGGCAAGAACCCTAGAGTTATTGAAAATGCCGAAGGTACTCGTACTACTCCTTCCGTTGTTGCTTTCACTAAGGATGGTGAATTATTAGTTGGTCAAGCTGCTAAGCGTCAGGTAATTATCAAAGGAATTTTTGAGGGAGGGGAGGGGGGGGGGGGGATGGGGTATATTACAATTGTATATACCCTTATTCCGATAACTTTCTCCCTTTCCGAGAATTATGAGTCATTTTTTTTTTAAAAAAAAAATATATCTGACATATTTTTTTTTTTATAGGCTGTTGTTAACTCTCAAAACACCGTCTATGCTACTAAGCGTTTAATCGGTCGTCAATTCACCGATCCCGCAGTTCAAGCTGATATCCCTGCCGTCTCTTACAAGATTGTTCCTCACAGCAACGGTGACGCATGGGTTGAAGCTAACGGTAAGAAGTACTCTCCCTCTCAAATGGGTGCCTTTGTTTTGGGTAAGATGAAGGAAACTGCTGAAGGTTTCCTTAGTAAGAAGGTCAAGCATGCCGTCATTACCGTCCCTGCTTATTTCAACGATGCTCAACGTCAAGCTACCAAGGATGCTGGTAAGATTGCCGGTCTTGATGTCATGCGTGTCATTAACGAGCCTACTGCTGCTGCTTTGGCTTATGGCCTTGATAAGACCAATGACTCTACTATTGCCGTTTACGATTTAGGTGGTGGTACCTTTGATATCTCTATTCTCGAAATCCAAAATGGTGTCTTTGAAGTAAAGTCTACTAACGGTGATACCGCTCTCGGTGGTGAAGATTTCGATTCTCATCTCGTTCGTCATGTCCTCAAGGAATTCAAGGAAGAATCCGGTCTTGATCTCTCTAACGATCGTATGGCTATTCAACGTGTTCGTGAAGCTTGTGAAAAGGCCAAGATCGAATTATCTTCTACTGTTCAAACCGATATTAACTTGCCTTATATTACTGCTGATGCCACTGGTCCCAAGCACATTAACTCCAAGTTGACTCGTGCCAAGTATGAAATGCTTGTTGGTGACCTCATCTCTCGTACTGTCCCCCCTTGTGAGAGAGCTATGAAGGATGCTGGTATTGCTAACAAGGATGTCAACGATGTTATCTTGGTTGGTGGTATGTCTCGTATGCCCAAGGTTGTTGAGACCGTTAAATCTGTCTTTGGTAGAGATCCTTCCAAGTCTGTTAACCCAGATGAAGCTGTTGCTATTGGTGCTGCTATTCAAGGTGGTGTTCTCGCTGGTTCCGTCACTGATATCTTGTTGCTTGATGTCACCCCTCTTTCTTTGGGTATTGAAACTCTCGGTGGTGTCTTCACTCGTTTGATTAACCGTAACACCACTATTCCTACCAAGAAGGCTCAAGTTTTCTCTACTGCCGCTGATGGCCAAACTCAAGTTTCCGTTCGTGTCTTCCAAGGTGAACGTGAACTCTGTCGTGATAACAAGCTCTTAGGTGACTTTAACTTGGTAAAGTTTTTTTTTTTTCATTTTAAAAAAAGTGTGTCATATTATATGTATTAACCAATTTTTTTTTTATTTGTAGACTGGTATCCCTCCTGCTCCCAAGGGTATTCCTCAAATTCAAGTCGAATTCGATATTGATGCTGATGGTATTGTCAACGTTAGTGCCAAGGATAAGGCTACCAACCGTGATCAATCTTGTAAGTATTTATATATATATATATATAAGTGAGCTGGAAAAAAAATAAGTGTTGTGTATTCATTCTTTTTTATTTTTTAATAGTAACTATTGCCGCTTCTTCTGGTTTAAGCAGTGACGAAATTGAAAACATGATCCATCAAGCTGAAGCTAACGCCGAAGCTGATCGTGCTCGTCGTGAGACCATCGAGATGGCTAACCGTGCTGACTCCGTTATGAGTGAAACCGAAAAGGCTATGGATGATTTCAAGGAACAACTCGATAAGACTGAAGCTGCTGGTCTCAAGGAAAAGATTACCGCACTCCGTGCTGAAGCCTTAAAGGCTCAAGCTGGTGAATCTGGTATGAGCCCTGAAGACCTTAAGGCCAAGATTGATGATCTTCAATCTAGCTCTTTAAAGCTTTTCGAGATGGTTTACAAGAACCGTGCTGCTCAAAATGATGCTGGTTCTGCTGCTCCCGAAAACAAGGACGGTGCTAACCCTCAATAAATCATTCACACCAAAATACTATATATTTAAATATCCCCTTCTTTCATACATAACTTTTATTTCTCTCTCTTTCCGCACACACACACCCTCCTCCCCCCTCACTATGAACTTGTAGATTATCTATAGAACTTAGACCTTCTATTAAAAAACAAAAATAAATTGTAGACACTATTATTAATTTCTTTCTTTTTCGTTCTCTGAATTTTCACTCAAAACAATGCGCATTGTTTCTTTTTTTTTTTTGTCATACCTTCTTTTACTATTGAAATACTAAAAACCGGATTTTTTTTTTTTTTTTTACAGAGCCCTTAAAGAAAAGCGTTGCCCTGTTTACCAAAAGGAACGACCTGACCGACAGAGATAGCTCTGTAAACCTCTAAATACATAGGCACTGCACAGAGATTAAATAAAGAAAACCCAACGGAAGTTGAATTGGGTCTAGACACTCTGTCTTTCTCTTCGGTCTTTTGCCAAATAAAAATACACAATGAATTCAAGCTTGTCGTTTTGATTTTTCAGAAGTATGTATGGTTTATGTACAATACTATTCAGTTATTTTGATTATGAAGGCATCTCAGAAGAAGACATGAGTTTAAATTTATGGTGCCATCAAAGGAGATATACAATCATGCAGGTAGTTAACTATTTTTTCTCTTTAAGAAGAAGTTCATTTTTTGGACGTCGTCATGCCATCAAAAAAGATGTTTTGTCGTAAGATCTATATTTAGTAGCTTTACGAAAACCGATATTTCCTTTTCTATAGTGTGACCAATAAACGATAAAAACCTTTGGATAACTATTTTATATTAATAGAAACAGCTATGTAATGTTGTTTACATCAAAAGTGTAAAACGAGTTCTACAACTCATTTTACATATGTCATCTTTTTTAAATGATGTAACAGTATATTGTACATAATAATATCTCTCACATCATTCACCTATTTTGTTATTTCATTTACAAATTATTGATTGATTTCACTTGATAAATTATCAGCCATATGCTTGCTCCTAAAAACGAGAGCTATATATCTCACTTTCTTTGATACGTGACCAAGAACAAATGTTTGACATATACAAAGATGTCATAGCGAGGACAGTCTAAAAAAGGGTTGGTGAGACAGAATAGTCGGAGTCATTTTCAAAACGATTTTCCTTATTTAATAAAACTTTTGTATTGATTATCGATTGGTTACGTGTCAGTAAAGCTGATTTCCTTTTCAAACAAAAATTCCTTTCTATAAAAAACTCGATTTTTTTTTTACATATTTCTCTTTTTTTTTATTATTATTATTATTATTACACATATATTCATACACTATAAACTTTAAAATCAATTACATTGTACATAATGTCATCGTATACCTCTAAATTCACAGAAAGATTTGATATAGATCCTTCCGATTCAAACCTACTCGAAATCCCTGGTCCGCCTTCTCCACTCTCACCAAAATCATGCCCGGTATTCTACTCACCTGAACTGGATATATCAAGCCCTTCTATCAATAGCCAAGGTTCATCAAAAGCAATAAGTATAATTGGCATTCCAATTCCTCAAAAGAAGAAAAATGCGATATCAACAGTAACACCACCCTGTTCGCCTCCACAAAGTTCTGAAAAACATCACGATGATTTAGCCTCAAGATTTAAAAAAATCGTTAATTCGATTTCAAAAAAAAAGAAATAATGTAGTGATCGCCAAGCTTGTTTCACTCTGTATTTTTTAATTTTACAAGGTTATTTTTTTTTTTTAAAAAAAAATAATATATATATACATATACACATACAACCCTCATTGTACATTTTTACAACCACTTTTTACCTAACTATTCAATCGTTTTACTCGCTCACTCGCTCACACATATACATTGTATTACATTCTTTATTCCTCTTGTCCTTTTTTTTTTTTATAAAAAAAAAACAAATTAAATCATGATATGACATTTATACACATTGCAATTATTAAAATCTATAAATTATTCTACTATTCTTTTCTATTGGGATTTCCACAGGTGTGTAGTTACTCTTTGAAATCACATGCTAAATCAATCAGAAGAGATGAACTGACGATTAGATACTGTGAACTACATTACTGGACTGAAGCAATTGACCTATGTAAATTTATTTTTATATTTGAATAAACTTATTTTATACGCATATCTGTATTATAGCTACTAATTTACCTAAAGTAAATCTAGCGGTTTTCTTTTACGTAAATTACTTTTATTTTAGGATATCGTGTCAGAGGTGACCATAATGTGATCATGTCATTTTATTTTAGAATACTTACCTTTTTAATTATTTGTATTGGTTCCCCTTTTTTTCACTGATAAAATGGAAGTAGCAGAGTTACACTTGCTGTTATCTTTTTTGTTCCTGATTTCAACTTGACAAATTACGTTTACTTCATATTTTTCTGTCATGTTTTTAACGCAATCGGATGAAATTAGCTTTGTTTTTGCTTTCGCCTGTTCATTCTACCGACACATATTTCACTGATTAAAATACAGCTAAGAACTATAAGGTTCAATGACTATATAGCATATATCGTTTCCTACTAATGATGAATATAACAATTACGCATACCTTTAAAAATAAAAGAAATCGTAAGATCACAAGAAGCTATGTAAATCTCGATATCTATATCGACGGGATTGCAAGTGTTTTTTTGGAAATTTTATTAATACAGCAGATAAGATATGATAAAATACTTTATACTCTCCTTTTTCAGCTCATTGGTAATTTGCTATTTTTTACTCAGTCTAAAAAAAAGAGAGAGACTTGTGTGGTCAGTGTATACGTGAACGAATATATAGTGACATTAGAGAGTTACAATAGAGTAAACTAAGTGGTTCCTCTTCACAACCATTTAAATAACGCTTACATAAAACAAAAAGTCTAAAACTATCTCCAAGGCAGTTTTTGGGGATGTATATACGTAAAAGCACCATTTTGTTATTCATCATTACGCCATATTTTCGATCTTTTCAATTCGAAGGCTTTGCATTATTGTTCGACGGTTTTTCAAATTATGTGTACTAACTACGTGCTATCTTCTTCTTTTTTTTTTTGCCATTTTTCCTATGGACTCCAATTTTAGCAATATCTGATTCTTTTTTTAGTATAGTGAAACGTCAGTCCAGAGTACTGTATTTTTTATGTTCCTGTTGACAGGAGTTAGTTTTAATTCATTTTCAAGATTTTCTATTCTGCTTCAGTCTGAAGTAACTATGACGATACAATTCCTTTGAAAGCTAATCGTAAAAAATGTATATATCTTAGGATAATAAGTTTATAGTATGTAACTAGACAGTTAATAACCTTACTAACATGTCTTCTTTACTCCTTCTTCATAAATTACTACTTATAATTCGATAAATTCTTCAAGTCGACAAGTGGCCCGATTTGATGACTCGTTAACTACCGTGATTTTAAGTTTTTTATTCTTCCCAAAAAAGTTTTTTCTTTACAATGGCTATATAACCCTCTTCTTGCCGAGATTTCGTTCTTTTTTTTCGGTATTAAGAAATATTTAACTGTACCCATATACGTTTTGATATCAGGAGGTAGCAAAACCCTTTTCTCGAAAACACAATCAATTTTAATCATAATTGACTACTGTGTAGAAGAAAAGTACAGCGTGATAAGATTTTTTTTTTCATGATTTCTATCCTTGAATTGATTACGTGATAGTAAGCAACCGCTGATTTATTTTTACCTATTTTTTTAAACATAAAAAAAGAATGTAGTTATATATTTGGGTAGTTTTTGAAAGTATTTACGCCCATCTAAGTGGTACTGGTAAAGCTAAAAACAGTACATCCAGGAAGAGAATTAGAATGCTTTCTGTATCCATAAGCTTAACTGGCCGTTTATCAGAGGCTGTGACTATAGAACGACGCGGTCACATAGACGGGATTATATTTTTGCAAAAAAAAAAAAGAGAGAGAGATCTTTTCGAACACATAAAATAACACTTTTTTCTATTTTGTTTTTTTTATCCCCCTTTTTTATAACACATAATACATATATTTGTTTTAATGGAAGGTCAATATAATATCCTTGATTCATATGAATCGACCGAAAACGCATTAATGGACTCATTTAAAGCATCAGCATTAAAAGTAACTACTTTGTATAAAGATTCGCTAACTCAGAACCGAAAAGCTTTCGCAGCAGGCTATCAACAAGCGTTACAAGACCTGTACGGGTTTATCAGCACTCAGCCAGAGAATGGATATATTCCAGTTGGCGAGGTATTATCTTTTGCTCGTCAAAAGAATAGCCAGTTAATCTCAGAAATGGGACATGTACCGCATACACCAACACATACAACTAAACCAGTTGAAGAAAAAGTAATAAATCCTTTTCAAATTGATCCTCATGCCCAATTTACATTTACACATGATGGACCACTTGGTCTATGGGATCAAGCTACAAATCAAACGATGGTTAATGACGGTAAAAGAAGACTTGCCTCAAACGAAATTACATTTATGGGAAGATCAATGAATGTGGAAACTGGACACGAACCACCTTATAAACGTGGTAGATCAAGACGTGATGAGTTCTTACAACAGCAATTTCAACAACAACAACAACAGCAACAGCAACAACAACAACAGCAACAACAACAACAACAACAACAGCAACAACAACAACAACAGCAACAACAACAACAACAGCAACAACAACAGCAACAACAACATCCGTAATTCTTTTACTCTATTTTTTTTTTTCCATTTGTTTATATTGTAATATCATATCTTTTCCTTCTCTCTTGTTTTTTTCTTTTCTTTGCTTTTCTTTTTTTCTTTTTTCTTTTCTTTTCTTGTAGTGATTAAATTATTTACGCAAATACTTTTAGCAAAAAAAAAAAAAAAAAAAAAAAAAAATCATTAAATATATCTTTATTTCGATAGACATGTATACTTTTATAAAGAAAAAAAAAAAAGCAATGTACATTTTCTCCTTTCCTTTTCCCTCCTTTTTTTTTATAACTCTTCAGAATTTGAATAAAATAACTCAACAACATTATCTGCAGTCTTATATAAATCCGCATGCATTCTTATAATGCATTTTAATTTAGCTTGATCGTTTTCGCTGGAAGAAATTATAGTATTACGCTATCCTAAAAGGTTAGAATATATTTTTTCAATGATTTGTTACTTACATAAATATATCGAATACTTGTATATATCAAATTGTTGATATGTTTGTTCTCTTGACCCGAAGCATCCAAAATCTCTTTAATCAAGCCCTTAATCATCTATAAACAATAAAGTTAATAAGAGAACTTTTACTAATATCATTTTTCTCTTGTATTTACAATCTTTCTTTCAGGCGTTATACTTTCATTAGCCAAAATTGCAGCTGAAATTGGGGTAGCGGCACCAGAGGTAGGAGCAGGAGAAGCAGTTACAGATACAGGTTTATATTTCGATGGTTTTGATTTAAGCATTCGATTTGATTTATTCTTACTCTTTAATAGTCTGTGCTTTTCTTGTGCTGCATTCTTTGCTTCTGTAATCAAATCACGACTTGTAACTTGATCCTCTCGTTTTACAGCAATTTTGCGAATCATTTCCATTTCTGTCAGTTTATTTGAAGGTAAAGCCAATTGAGCAGATTGTACTATATTCTCACAATCAAATGTATATGCGTCACCAAATATATCGTCCAAGACCATTTGATTATTCTTTAAATCATCGTGTGGAGGGTATAGTGTTAAATTAGCTTGGTAAACTGGTAAAAAATCGAAATCATCAAAAAATGGATGTGCATAAATTATTAAACTACTGTCTCGTCGTTCACCATAAATTATCATATTTGATTTAGATGGTAATGGGTATGGTACTCCTTTACTTCTACTTCTTCCTGCTATTACTGAGCAAATTTGAATTAATATTTTGTTTTATGTATCTCGATTAATATTTTTTTTTACGTTTAATATCTGCCTTTCGATCTACTTGTACTAACAATGCTTTCTTGGTTGTACCACATAAATTCATCTATTCCTAGAGCTTTAATATACATCATTTTGTATTCTTGTTATGTCATATACCTCTTCATTAAATAGCTGACGTAAAAACCCATTCAAACCACTATTAGACTCTAAAATTGATCTAAAAGAAAGTAAAAGTAAATAAGTATTATCACTGTAAAAAAAAAGGTAGTAGGTTCTTACGCTCGCCAACGATCTCGTTTTAACATAAACATTTTAACTGCTGTCAAGTGAATAATCGCTTCTAAATGAAAGTTGACGTCAAATACTTGACTTTGTTCGGTTGATTCATCTGTGTATAAACATAGATCTATTGATTGTTGTCAGTTACAAGAGAGATAAACAGTAAAGTTATAAGCTTGCCTGATAATACATGCTCCCCTTGCCAAGAAACGTCTATTTAAAAAAAAAAAGAAAAAAAAAGTTAGAAGCTGCAGGTAAAAAAAAAGTAATATACTATACATCACTCATTTACCTGGTCCTAAGTAAAGTGAGCCAGTTAAAATAGACATTTTTGCTTTACAAGGATATAAGAAAAAAAAAAAGAAAAATATGAAAATTTTCTTTTTTTTTTTTGTGTTTGTTTGAAAACGCGTTAAGTACAGAAATACCCAAAAACACGGATTCGGAACTTGAACGTTCTTTTTATCCTTTTAAACATGCAATTAACCCTGACAAAAACAATGCAACAGTCTGTGAAGTTGGCCTTAAAACAGCCGGGTTTCTTAAAAAGACACGTTGAAGAAGCCGAGAAGATTGCCGAGTTAGACATGAATGAAACTAAAGCGTACCCCATTACGGTTGAATTGATTCATCATGTGTCAAGTTGCTTAGGTTAATACCGCGTTTCAGGCTTTTGTTACTTATATATTGACAGTTTACTTTAGACGACATATTTTTTCATGAATTAATTAAAGGAAGCAGTGTATATATAGAGCCCAAAGAGATTAAAGCAAAGGTAAAGTATTATTATAAGCAAAAAAAAAACCCAAAAAAAGAAACTCAACATGATACACTTAGAATCCCGAATTTGAAGCGTATATGGACAAGTTGAGAGCACAACAACAAGAAAGGGATTATAAAAGAATGATTTCCAGTGTAATAACATCAGAAGATCAAAAGTTTAATTTGGGTATTAAACCTGATGAATTAAAAGAAGCAAAGAGTCATATCGCTACTATTTTCAACATTTTATTTTCAATGGTTGCTGTTTATGTTGCAGTGTTTAAAGCTGCTCAAACTATTGTTACAGACATCGGATTGGTAAAGTAATTCAAATCTTATCATATTCACTTAATTTTTACTGATTGCATCATCTGTAGCAAGTGTTAATGGGCTTAGCGGGTGCTTTTTTTATTGGTACAGTAGAAGTTATTTTATACGCAAAATATGCCTATGTTGCGACAGCACCTAAAAAGTCCAAGAATAAAAAGATTGCCACACTTTAAAAAAGCTATAATTATCAGATTGCATTTATCGCACGTTTAAAAAATGTATAAATAAAGATTTTCGTCAATGACGTACATATATATTTCTGCTCGTGTTAAAAGGAGGATTTTCGTTCACATTGTATGACATAGTATTACTAAATTAGGAGCCGATGATATCATGGCGTTATTTTTTCCATTACTGCCAAGAAACAGAAAGAATATAAAATGATAAAAATTGTTAAACTCTTTTTATTTCCTTTTTATATCATTTAAATATAATTTGAAAAGAATATATAAATAAAAATGAACTCAATGAACACCACTTATCCTCCTAATAACGTTAATCCTCTCGTAACTCCTGATAACTCTACAAAGAACACACCTATTCACTCTACCACACATCAAGCTCATCCTCATGCTGGAACTGAATCAGATCCTACACACGCTACTACTGGAGCTCATGTAGCTACTGAAACTCAAACTTCCAAGATCAAGACAGTTTTACATGACATGAAGGAAACTGTCAAAGGAACTTTACAGAGTGACCACCATCATGGACAAGACTGTGCTAAACGTCCCCAGGATGGTAAAACTAATCCTATGGAATAAATAATACAAATCGAAAATTTAAATTTGTGTGTATACATTGTAAATAAATAAATAATCCTCGTTAAATACAAGATTTTTGAATTGATTTTATTACCTTTATTATTATTATTATTATTATTCTAATTGTTATTCTTCTTGATGACAACAAATGACTTTAATCATTTCAAATATTATGCAAGGCACAAAATCTTAAATTTAATGAGACATAAAGATTCGGGAAAATAAAATTTCAATCACTTTCTTCTCTCTTTCTTCTTTTTCCTTTTCTTCAACAACAACAAATGAAATTACTGCTGTATTTTAAAAACAAGAATAATTTGTGGAAAAAAATTATTAAATGCGCTGTTGCTTATGAAATAGCTACAATCCTCATATTAATACCGTCTGTCATTCGAGTGGCAGGAACACCACCCTACCTTATTCCATTAGGCACCATATTTTTTAACGCAAGTGGAACAGCGGGAAATCAAATTGTAGGAATCTTGCTAAATGTCTTTATGATGCTAGGCTCGGCCATTTGGTCTGCTTTGATATCTTATTTTTGTACCGTTTATAACCGAGCTCATGAAAGACATGCAAATTTATATAGTAATGGTGCTGGTATTATTGCTTCAATTGGATTTACAGTTTGTGTCTTTGTCATTGCATACGTTCGATTAAAATATCCCCGTCTTTATATACCTGCTTTGCAAGGATTTACGTTACCTTTTTTTATTTTAACAAGAGACATTTATGCAGTGAATTTTAATATTATGAACGTAGTAAGCACATTTTATCCTATTGTTTGGGGTGGACTTATTGCGTTAATATGTAATTTGGTACTTTGGCCAGAAACTGCTGCCAAAACATCAGAGTAATGTTATGTTGTTTCGCAATGTTTTTTAAAATGCCTACAGCCTAACTTTTTTTGTTCTAGGCAAGCTATTGGTACCTCCATAGAATCTATAAAAGATGTTTTGGCGTTTGTTCACGAAGTATTGTTAAGTAATGATGAAGGTGGTGTCATGACAACCGATGTTTCTGCTAGTGCAAAGCTTCAAAGATTGAATAATAAATTACGAGCTGATATTGGTCACATGAGATTGGCACGTCAAGAAGCCAAATATGAATTAATTGTATCTTACTATTCACTAATAAGCTATAAACCATTATTACAATCACTTGGATTACTAGCAGACAACTTGTTTGGATTTTCTTTAGCTATTAAAAGAGAGGTGCGTATCTTATTAGAAAAGAGGATCAAGGCTCATTTAAATGCAGCTCGCGGAGAAACCAGTAGCTCGTACCAAACTTTATCAGGGGATACGTTACTTTCGGGTCGAGAATACAAAGAAATTGATCGTCTTCAATTAAGTATTCAGCCTTCATTAAAAAAGTTTATATTTACTTGTATTACAACTCTAGATCAAATTGAAACAACTTTAATTCAACATAAAGCCATTACTGTCAAAAATAAATCAAGCATTACACAGCAACAGCTTACAAAAGTAGATTTGCATTCTGCTATCAAGGAATTCAAAGAAACAGAAATGACCTTTCAAAATGAATATGATATCACGGGCAATGTACCCAGCGAAGAACATTTCTTGGTTTTTACCGTCATTTTTACAATGGTTCGATTTGGAAAAGAATTATTACAGTTACAAGAACACGCAGAGACACTGGTTCGGGCTGGTCACCCGGAAGCTCTGTGGTTTCGTCGTATTTATCTTCCTCGTGTTCGTATCAATAGGTGGTTACATAAAACATCCAACCAAGAAGGTGATAAATTTTTTTCTGAAAAATTAATGTTGGAGAATCGAGAATTAGAATTGAAGAAGAAAAGTTCAAACATCGAACGTGGTGCTCCTTTAGAAGCAGAATCATCATCTACAACAGAGGCGAATCGAATGAAACGAAGAGTTTCTCAACTAGTAACACGTATAGAAACAAAATCAGAGGTATCAACAGAAAATTTTTTAGATCAATATGTAAATGATAAACAAACAACACCTCTACACAATATTCGTGGCACATATTTTTGGAGTCAAATATTATACGCAATAAACAAATGGTTACAATATGGACCTACACGTTATGCAATCAAGTTTACTATAATAGCAGTGCTACTAGCTCTAATGGCTTTTTTACCAATTGAAGGCGCGAACACATTCTATAATCAAAACCATGGACAGTGGGCTTTGCTTTCTGCTATGGTGGTAATGAATTACACTATTGGATCTACTGCAGTGCAGTGTATGTATCGTATTATTGCTACCGTTTGCGGAGCTGTGGCTGGTTATATATGCTTATTAGCTGCTAGTAGGAACGAAAACGCATATGTATTGGCAGTTTTAGTGCTTGTTTTCCAAGTTCCAATGTGGTATCTGCTGCTCGGCTCCTCTTATCCTCGTATTGGATTTATTTCTCTTTTAACCATGAGTGTCATAATATCTACAGGTTATACTAGTGAAGCCGAATCAATCTTCGAGCCTGTTTGGAAACGTACAGTAACAGCGATTATAGCAACTTTGGTGGTGATGTTAGTAGACCAATTTGTTTGGCCTGTATGGGCAAGAAAGCGTCTTCGTACTAGCTTAGCCGATTTATTGATTGCTACTGGAATTCAATGTGCACGAGTGATTTCTCTCGTATATCAAAAGAGCACAAACTCTTTGCAATATCAAGTTACATTAGAGGAATGTAAACGTCACCAAAAGTTATTGACTCGCTTGTTACAGATGATGCAAGAAATGTTAGTATTGACAGGGGATGAGCCTCGGATCACCAAAGGTCCTTTCCCAATACAAGAGTATCGTGAAATTTTAGAGCATGAACGCAACATTTTATATTGGATTCAACATATTCAAACATCACAGGCTTTAATTACCGAGCCCGTAAGACTAATGATGTCGCCAATGAACGGATATCGTAAAGAAATGGCAGCTACAGTACACTTATACCTCTACACATTGGCTTGTGCTCTGCATACTAAATCACCCTTACCAGGTTCATTACCGTCTGCAGAACTAGCAAGGCGTATGTTACATTCTAAACAGATGGCAATTTGGAAACAGAATCATGACGAAAATCAAGGTCTTGAATTAATGACAGATCATCAATTATTTTGGTATACATATGCAGCAGGATGTACCGAAATCATAATAGAACAAGAATCAATGGGCGATATTGTATCTCAACTTATGGGTCAACATGTATAATATATAATAAAAATACGTTTATAAACATTTTTCTTTTTTTATTATTATTATGTACATTTATTTTATTTTTTGTAAAGAAAAAAGATATTCGTTTTACCAATCTAACCAAGTTTTAAAGTATTCACAATTCATAGGAGAGACAGGGCCATCTTCCACACAGAATGTAAATACTGGACATCTACCACAGGGAGTTTCTGTCAATGCTTCAGTTGGTAGACGACTGGCAACTTTACGAATAGCTTTATAAGACCATTGAACAGAAGCATCATCATCGTCTTCATCATCACTAAAATCTTCCATACCAGCCATAAACGGCATCTTTTTTTCGACTACACCGTCGTAAACCAATACGTCCAATAAACTTGTGATATCTTTAACAGATAAATCGATTGAAGAAATACGAGATTCCGTAATAAATCGTCTTACTTCTGTAGCAGTAGGATAAAGTTCATGATCTGCACTAAAAACAGCATCTGTCACACCTTCAATACGAGGGAAACTCTATTATGCGTCAAAAATTAAGTATTCTATATAAATTAAATATGTATATCTGTGTCAGAACTTACTCTAGCGGTAATATACTTTAAACAGGCCGCTTTTAGACTGTCAATGAAATCCGTATCTAATTCTTGATCTGTATACCAGGCACCACCAGTGACTTCACTAGAAGGAGTTAAATTATACAACATATAAATTTTACGAGTAGGATATTTGACATGTTTGACAGCTTTGATTTCTTGACGTTGCTCCAATGACTTCAAAGTACGATTCAATACAATTGTGTGTAAGTTTGTCTTTTTTTTTAATTCTTTGGTCCAGATACCCGTATTTGAAGCTGCTCGAATCATGTTATAAACAAGACGTGCATCATCATTTAACTTGCTTGCCCTATTTTATTTAAAAAAAAAAAAAAAAAGTCAGCTACATTGTCTTTTTTAACGTTACTAACTATCTATCAGTGCTTACTTTTCTGCATCTCTTAGATCAATTGCTTTCAACATGTTTTCACCATTGAGTGCAATTACTTCCAACGTATTCTACATATGTACAAGTATATTTTAGCACTTGTAAAAAAAATATTTACCAACTATAACAAAAAATGTTTACCTTTTTTAACAGAGCGTTCATAGCCAAGTATGACTCCTGCACGTCCATGTCTTCTGGACGATCTGTGAATTTAACACCCTATGTATCAATATTATTTAGTTTTCTATATACACAGACGAAAAGAAGTAGTCGAAAAAATTACCTTTGGAGAGGCACGAACGAATTGATAAAACTTCCATTCCGCAGCGGATAATCCAAAAGGATTATCACCGTTGGAATCAGGCTTGTTATCCGCCATGTCAACGTCCATAATGTAAGTAACAAAAAGTGAAAAGTGTGAACGAAAAAAAAAAAAAAAAAAAAAAAAAAATTAGATAGATATTCATAGTCACATTTTGAATGTAAAAAAAAGGGGGACTTGTGGTGACACGAATACTTCCATCATTTACTGTCCTGAATTCAAATGCTTGTGCAATACATTTATAGCTTTATAGAATCGTAAATTTAGTTTCTTCAGATGTTTCAAAGTTATGCTATTAATAATTATCAAATAAAACTAACATAATAAGTAACATCTTGTATATAACTTTCTCAGAAGAAGAACAATGATGAAAAAAAAGCAGCAACAACTAACTCCAGACTATGTTTAGGAAGACTGAAAATGATTGAAAAAGCTAAGAAACCAGGATAAAGAACACAATTTGTTAGGACTATTATAAAAATTTAACGCTTGATCATCTACTTTTGTCAATATGAGATGCTATCCCATTAAAAATACATGATGAAAAAACAAACAAAGGATAAACAAAGTCTCAAAGTATCTGTTTTCGTCTTCTATGGACATCGCACCAGCTAAACTTCGAGAAAATGACAGGCTATGTATGTACATTAGTCTTTTTATAACATTTCAGTTTCTCTATTTTGGTAAAATGATGTTGACTGAAACACCTATTTCTAATTAAAAAAAAAAAAAAAAAAAAAAAAACTTCTGCTGTCAAGTAAGTACTAAACATTTTTTTACCTCTACTAACATTAATCTTATACATAAATAAAGATAAATAATAACTCCTAGGATTTTTTTTTTTTTTTTTTTTTTTTTTTGTATGTTGCTAAATTAATTATACATTAAATGCTTAATTGATCTCTTCCATAATTAGCAGAAAAAAAGGGATTCCAAGATAAAATATGTAACTTGGTTCAAATAGATAAAAATGTTTTATAAAAATTTATTTATCTCTGAACAATGGCAAATATGAAGATAGCTATGCTCTCTCAGTGAATTTCAAAAATAAACTTGTTATTACATAATGTCGGGACTACCTTTTCATTTGGCAGGAAAAAAAAAAGTTGATCATAAACTTTTTTTTTTTTTTTTTTTCGTAAAATACAATATAATGAATACACAATTTAACGGTAAAGGTTGGCGTAGCTCTAACCGACAATTAGATGGACTTTCACAGCCACTATCACGAAAGCTAGAAGATATGGATCAAAAAGAACTGCAAGAACTTTATGAAAAGACGAATAGCATGTTAAATAATCCGTAAGTAAGATGCCTTTTTATTTAGGTGTATTTTTATTCACGAAGTTTATTACAGAGCCTTAAAATTACCTGACGGCGGAGCAAAATTAAGACATAAGTTGCAACAGATACAGTCGATAATGAATAACGGAAGCTCACTAGCTAACGGTATCACCGAACAAGTGTCTGGCTTATCACTTAACGAGAAACTTGACGTTCGAAGAGAAACTTTGTTAAGGTCGAACAAAGTAGAAGAAGCCCATGCTCATAATCTGTTAAGAGCTCATGATGCTGACGAACAACACGTAGGTTTGAAAAGGTTAACATATAATATGTCTAATAATTTTTCATTAGACAAGAACCGCTCGTATGATGAGTTTAGAAGAATCTATGAAGTTGCAAGAATCTCAGCAAAATGATATCAAGAATGCAAATATGAGAAAGAAAATGGAATCTGTGAGAGGAAGTGTAACGAGCGAAAGTTTAGCTGATGATTTAAGTTTAACAATGACTCATTTGCAACTGGATCCTGAGACACGAATCCCTCGTCCTGATGATGATGGTCCTAGTGATTACGAAGGAGACGATGCAGATTCAGACGATTCAGCTGAAATGAATTACGAGCGATATGAGGATGAGGGATTTGAGGAAGATGATGAAGAATTTGATGACGGACAAGTCTACAATAATAATAACCGAAGAATATAGAAGTAGTAGTTAATGCATGAATAAAATGTGACATTTTTCATTTATTGATTTTTAATCAAAATACAAGCACTGAAATACATGATAATGTTGTCAAACAAAAAAACATCGCGACACGTTCTTTATTTTTATCCTTTTGGTTAAAATAATACTTACATATGTGTGTACAACTACTAATGTTTGCATTTGAGAAGGTCTGCTAGATTACACACCCAAAGCCATTCTGCATAAAAATGGTAAAGCCCAATTTGAATTCAGTTGTTAACAAGTGAAATTTAACTTTCATGTAAAAATAACCATTAAGGCCTCCAGTGTTAAATTTTAAATTGACAAAAACTATTTTTATCATACGACCTGATCAATCTTATTTTTAGATTAACGAGTTTGGACCCTCGTTTAGATTGATGTACATGTTTTCCGAGTTTTGGGATTGAATTGACAGTTGTTGGGATAAAAACTTTATTCCAACAACGTTATTCTTTTTATTTTTTGTTTACAGGTTATATAATAATATTATTTAATATCGATAGATAAAGAAAATCTTTTTTTGTTAACTAGTAGTAGCCGTTCTTATCCTAACAAAAGATAGCTAAGCTTGTATCGAGACTATTACCACTAAATATCTCTTATTTTCTATTAATATGAATTAAATATTTGTTTTGTTTTGTTTTGTTTTATGTACTATTCTCAATCTTATTTTATTATTTGATCCTCGTTTCTACAATTGATCTTATTTTACGTCAGTTTGTATATGTATGCACTTGAATATACATAGAACATTTCCTTTGGTTCAAGATATTAATAGCAATATACAATGTTAAACATGTATATTATTATGAAGATCTAACCTTTCTGTTTATTTATGAAAAGTGTACCCGCCTACTTGTTATATTGGGATTCTATTTGCCTTTAGACTTAACAGATATATTTATTATTTCCTGACCTAGGGTCCTGCTAGAGACCTAGCTAGTTCTCTTGCTTATATATAACTTTACTCTGATTTTATAATGGGAAAGAGAGATAAATTTATTAAAAGAGACAAAAAGTAACATATTTATGCTAAGGAAGCTGGGTGGTATTATACATTTACCCCACCTGGCACTATTAAAGATCTTGGTTTTACAACAACTAGTGCTGGCAATAGCTGGTAATACGATTGTACTTCATATCTTTTTACTTATTTTCTAAGCTGTATAAAAAGTCATACCACCACACTTTTTGATAGAAAGGGATTAAAAAAAAACTTAATTTTTCATGCCAACCTGTTGGTAAAGATCAAACAAATTGACTGAAATAATTATGAGATTAACTAAGAAAGGTCCTTCATATATTTAAAGAAAGATAAAAAGCCTGTGAACGGAAGGATCTCAAAAATCTATCAAAAATGAATACTTTATTAATCTCTTAATGAGGTTCATGAATGTATAACAGCTTGAAGTTAATGTCCTTTAAAGATACTGATTATAACCTGAGATGAAAATATAAAATTATAAAACCCAACAAATTGTGAGTGAAGAATAAGATAATAAATACATACTATGCAAAAATAAATAAATAAAAACATCCCTTTCTTTCTCATACTAAATCAAAATTAGCCCCGTTACACAAATGTGGTACAAAAAGTATTCATGCATTTTATGATTAGAAGGAGGTACATAAACCTTTCGTCACCAAGTGATGAAATGTCATAGAAATTAAACAAAATACATCATTGGAGTAAAATACTGGCGTCATTTTTTATATCTCTACGGTAATAGAAAAGGAAAGTATAAAAACAAAACTACTCCTTTTTTTTTCGTCATTAACGGACCATGTATAAAAGGCTACGGATTATGTATAAATGACATCGTATTCTCAAGTATTGCAAGAATAACAGTGTTTATTTTAAACGGTTTAACACTCAAGTTTTGGAATGAAGGGTGATTCCGTTTTTGATTCAAGTAAATAACTGAACATAGCATGTCTATGCATGGATTCATCACTCAAGGTTTAGAGTGAAAAATCTAACAGTGATTTAAGTAATAGAATCTTGTTGACCTATTTGATAATAGTACATGTACTGGTATACTTAAAATAGGAAAATCTTATTATTTTAAGTAAATGATAGGCTTACTTATTCGTGTAGTACTTGTTATAACCTTGGTCGACATAATAAGCGAATAAATGGTATCATCTCACTGGAAGACCAAGTTAAAATGCAGGTAGATGTTTACTAGTTCTGATTTATCACAAATGATAGAGAGCTACTACCTTTGCTACGACAAAAGGCCTCCTTACTTTTGTTAATCGAGCTTTATATGACGTTACTTACACAAATTACTACAGTTGAAGAAGATTTTATCGTAGAAAATTACAAATATGATGATATTGCTTCTGATGTAGGTTTTAACATAATTAAGAGCTCTTGTATATAGTATGATACGTCTAATAGATTATGCTGTTATAAACGAGGCTTAACATAAGAAGCGCTTACAGAAAATAAAAATATAATAAAAAAAAATATAATAAAAGTTAAATGATCAAACAGCAAAAATAGTTATGGCAGAAGGGAGAGGGGTTATTTACTTCGGTGTCCTCCTGCCTTGCAGCTCTTATATTTACCTAAAGCCAATATCGATCAGAAGCCAAACCACTGAGTAGCTGTTGTTGAAAAAACGAAGTGTGAAAAAAAATTGAAGAAGTCTCTCTTCCAAACGTTATAAAAAAAAAAAGAAAAGTCAAAGAAGATACAGATTCCGATAATTGAAGATCAAATGGTAGAAGATATTGGCAATATCGACATTGGTAGCCACAGCATGTATTCATCCAATACTCATCCGCAAATAAACCTTCGTTTCGCAATTGAGGTTGATGTAAAAGGGGACAGCTTTTATGGATTCATATGTAGTTCTATTTTGACATCACGCAATTACCACCTAGCTTGACCATAATAGCAGTCAAAAGTAAAAATATGACAAAATGTGATATTTGAAATACTGCTTACAATGTATATTTAAAAACAGGAACGTTATATCGCTTATTGTAGATGAAGAACAAAATACAATGTCTTTTATTAAATAACATGTCTATGTGAAGTGATCTCAAAGACTATAATACGAAACCGGCAATTCTTTTATTTTAGCAAAAAAGAAATAGAGCTACATATATAAAGTAAATCAAGTCTATGGTAACTTAATATACTCAAATGTTAACTGAAAAAATTTATTTCAAGTGTTCAAATAATGGTAAAAAAAAAAAAAAAAAAAAAAAAAAAAAAACGATGACATTATAATGTTTAATACTTAAAAGGGCATTCTCGCGAGCGATCCTTAGATCCTTCATTGATACATTTAATGGTCGAAATATCCAAAGCAGGAGATTCAGGTTCATTTTCAGCTTCATCTTTCTTCGTCTCACAGCATACTCCCCAGAATATTTTATATACAGAAATTAATGCTTCAATGTTTTTTCTCTTAATAAAAGAATCAATGTCTTGTATTGATTTAGGGAATTCAATTTCAGCTACTTCTGTCATGGTATAAAATAAACTTTTTGGCATTTTTTGAGTTATATAAACTTTGAGATTATATCCTTATAAAGAAATAGATTAAAAACCAAGTATAAAAATATAATGTGGTATAACACAACAACTAAATTTACCATGTATCTGGAAAGTAAGAATAGAGCGTGTTTCAGATCCTCCGATAGCTTTACTGGTCATAGTCGCCAATCTCAAAAGATCACTGGCTAAAGCTGCACTATTAGGAGTTGGTTCTGCCACTTTGACTTCACCGTAGCCAATTGTACGGTCCCAACTAAGCTGATTAATTGAACATATCATTGCATCAGGTTGAATACGGTTTAATTCATTAGCGCTACCATCGTCAGGTACAGAATTAGTCCTACATATAATAAACATTAGTGCAAAAAGAAAAAGAAAAAGAAAAAAACTAACCATCTAAGAAAAGTGTCACGATCAGGATCAGAGAATAATGCTACGAGAATTGGATCAAATAAACTACTCCACAATTCTGTTTCATGAATAGGTGTAGTGGGCAAAAGAGTATGGTAATGAAGTTTTGTATTCTAAATGATCGCGAATATTGAAATCATATAATTAATATAGGTGCTGGGTAAAAGAGTAGTAAAAAATGAGGTAGTAAAATCACGGATGAAATTTGATCCAACTAGCCGTTAAACCACCAAAATACTTACCAGTTTTTTTTTTTAAGTATAATACTTGTAATTTTTTCACTTTGGACAAGAAAGAAAAAAGGATCATTTTCTATTTGAGATTTATTAGACAATTGAATCATTTATTTTTGATAAAATTATTAGACTTACCATTGATGACAACATGTTTTATGCACAGGTTTTTTTTCTTGGAACAATCTCTTCTCTAGATAAGGAGTGTGGTAAAAGAAGAGATTAAAAATGGAGCGGTAAGGAAGGAATATATGTAAAAAGAAGAAAGCGAAAGAAAAGAACAAAATAAAAAAAAAGATGATTTATAATGAAAAAAACCCCTGTTTGTCTGGAGTATGTGAAAAAAAACCCCTGTTTGTCTGGCGTATAAGAAAAAAACTTGCCTGTATGCCATGTGAAAAAAAAATTTGATGTAATGGTGTATTTCATGCAAAAGTTATAAAAAACCTTATTCACGTGACGATGTGCCTGGTTATACTTTTTATAAATCCGGATACTCTTTTCCCCGACTTCATTAATATACCTACAATAGTAGCACAATATAACTTACAAGTTTGAAAGGCCAATTAAAATTTGTGCTCTGTGGTCGTCTTTTCCAACACTCGTGGCAACCGACTTTTGAACAACTTCAAGTGTGTTGATTTTTTTTTGTAGATCCTATCGTTTATTTATGATTATTAGTGACCATAACAAGAGCTCTATGTCTTTCATATACATACATAGATTAAATCGTCAAGAGACATGGATATATCTCGGACTTCTTTTATATCAACGATCAAGGTACTTAAGATACTTTTATGCCACTCATTTAAAACTTCGTCCGTAAAATGATCAGGAGCATATCTGCCAAACTGTGAAGGCTTTAGAAGCATGACATTACTTACTGCTCTATAAATAGAACAAGTGAAATATAATTCAGTATTATTATGTCAGCCGGTGATAAATAAATATGTCATCAGTAAACTTACGCTAGTTCAGATAAATTAGTTTCAAGGTTAAATCCCGATTTCGTAGCGATATCATGTACAATTTTCTGTTTGTACTTCATAAACTTTTCTACCAGGGTTTCTTGCTTATTTAGTCGTTTAGCTTGAATCTGGATAATAACGAGTGTTAGTGTAACGCACCAGCAAAACCTTGAGCAAGTATATAGTTTTAATATTTACCGTTGTAGGTATTTCATCATGTGAAGGCTTTCGCTTAACTGAAAGCTATTTAAAAAGTCAGAACAGCCGATATCTCAAAGATTAAGACATACATCCGTTACTCTATTTAATATTTCAATTTCTTTCTATTAACAACAAAAAGAAATGTAAATAAAGTTAAAAATGTATAAGTGATCTTATCATATATGAATAAATACACTACTTCTGAATATAAATCGTCTGAAACAATTTTAGCTATATTATTAATTTCGTTGTCCCAGAAGTGTTTATTGACATGATTATTACGTGCAGTCTGTTGTAACCAGAAATATCAGTAGCTTGCAAAAACAACTAAAATACCATGACTCACCTTCGCAACTGTCTCGCAGCTTTTTAACATTTTATATTTGTTACTGTTAAATGGCACCTTCTTCGACATACATTTAATGTCTTTCTTGTAAGATTGATGAGCTTCACCTTTCGTACCAGTACAGCCACTCTGATAATAAAAGCGAAAATCATACTTTGTGATATTTCGCCACATGTTTTCCGGCTGTTCCCAGAACTCTAAAATAATAAAAAGAGGAGTAATTAAGTAAATAATGTAATAAGTAACAACCAACGATGGAAATATTTACCTGGAACATTCAATTCAACATCTACGTTGTTCATGATAATACTTGTGAACTAATGTAAAGCTCGCACAAGATTAAAAGATTAATATCTTTTTTTTTTTTTTTTTTTTTTTTTGTAATACTCAGAACATTAAAGTAACCAAATAATCCTGGTATTACATGACATCTAGCTTTCATCGTTTTCTA
>JAIXMQ010000100.1:0-68288 GCA_025716855.1 Pilaira anomala | reverse complement strand
GTTATTTTGATGATAACCGAGTACATTTATAGCAGTATTAGATCTAGAATGGTAATAAAACTTTAATATAGCTAAAATATATAATTTTGATATGTATCACTTGATAAATAGAATATATTTTATTACCCGGACACAGTAGTCGATAATCTAAAGATGCCTTGAATCACTATCGATGCAAAATGAAAGTTGAACAAGTCACAAACCGACTATTTGAAGACACTTAATATGTTTGATATTTGATTTGTGATTGGCGAAGCTGTTTTGGATGCCATGAAATCTTTAGTTACAAACAGTAAAACTAAGCAATGCAGGATATTATTGTTTTATTTAGACAGATTGACATTCAAAAAAAAAAAGAAAGAAAGAAGCGTTAAAAGACAGCGTATCAAGAAAGGTGCAAAACAAAAAGATTCTTCATACAATTCTTTACAAGAACAGTATGACAACAAATAAAATAAAAAGATAAAGATGCTTTTGTAAATTATGCAAAATGTTGGATTAAAAAGTGCGTTTATTATTGCCTGACTAAATGTTTTTATGGTAAGTGCCTGAATTTTCAACTAGATTTTAAATATGTGTGATTCCCATCTGTCAATATATTTCGCATGTATGTACATGTGTACATAAATTTACATACATAGTCAGTGCACTCATTTTTTGATCATGTGTACATAATATCTGTCAAATTCTGCTGCATATGTCAAAAAAAAAAAAAAGAGATGCCAGTGAAAGGAAAAAAGAAATAGATATCACAAACAAGTTTATATGTAATCCTCTTTAAATAATATGAATAACTATCATCCTTTGATATATTATTGCATTGGTATTTTGCTTTATTAGTACAACCAAGTAAATCATTGTCTAGTAGGCGCTCACTAGTTTCGATGTGACAGAAGATTATTAGTAAATTTAAAAAAGGACAGAATAATTAGGTTTTCAACAAAATATAAATCTATTTTTATTTTATTTTTTCATGTAAGCAATATTAGTATCAAATTGAATTGGCGAGAGGCTGCATTCAAAAGATGCCACGAAGATAAGCATCACGTTCACGAGCAGCTTCCAAGTATTCTGCCATATAATCAATATCGGATTCAGATCTCTCTGGTGAAGTGCTATATTCAGAAGATGTTTCGCCAAGAGAAGCATCAAGTTCACGAGCAGCTTCCGAGTATCCTGTCATATAATCAATATCAGAGTCAGATCGTTCTGGTGAAGTGCTATATTCAGAAGATGCCTCGTATCCTGTCATGTAACCAAGTTCAAAGTCAGATCGCTCCGGCGAAGGACTATGTTCACCAAGAGAAGCATCAACCTGAGCAGCTTCAAAGTATCCTGTCATGCAATTAAGATCAAAGTCAGATAGCTCTGGTGAAGGCCTAAATTCAGAAGCTTGTTGAACAAAAGAAGTTCCAGGCTCTGAATATTCTAGATCATGAGTAAATCCAGCGTTATAGAGAGATTCAGGGTTAGCTTCAGCAGGTGAAGAGATTTGTTCATAGATGTTTTGAGTAGGTGGATAGTTTTGTTCATAGTAGGATTGAAAAGGTGAAAGGCTTGGCTCATAATAATAGGGTTGGAGAAGTAAAAGGCTTGGTCCATGTGCAGATATTTGAGGCGATTTAGATTCATCAATGTGTTGAATAGGTGATGATTCAGTATGAAGTGTAGTTTGTACAGGTGATGAATTAAATTCATGAGTATGCTGGGCAACTGGAGAACCTACTTGAATATTTGATGAAGAAGTAACTGCTTCACAAGCGTTTTGAGGAGGCAATGCAGAGATAGGTTGAGCACTAGCTAACTGGTAAGGCATAGAAAATGGAGTAATAGGTCCAATATGTGTAGTTGATGATTCAGTATGAGTAGGTATTAAAGTTGGGGGTAAGATAGAATTTGTAGTTGAAGGTATTGATTTTTTATTCTTTTTCGAAGGACGTTCGATAATGAGAGTTGATTCTGGAGTTGAGGAACTGACTCTTCGCTTGGCAGATTTTGGGTCCTTTTTTTCATATAAAACATCTCCATCAGTTTGAGTTCCCATATCCGTTACTTCAGTACCACGATTGGAATCAGTCAAGATTCTTCCTTGAACTTGTGAGACCGCGTTATTAATTTTACGTTCTGGCTTGCTTCTTGATGCTGTATTTCGTCTGAAAGTAAGATTAACAACATATGTATTAAAAAGACCAATGGCTGTCTGTTTTGGATTAGTTATGGACGTTATAATGTTATTTAAAATGGAGCCTCTTTGAGGTTGCTCAGGTGCATTCTCGTTGGTATTATTGTTATTCATGGCAGCAATGTTGTAGTTAAAGAAGAGAACAAGGAAAAAAAAAATAGCTGCCTGGGAAAAAAACTACGCCAAAAATTTCTATTACCTCATGTTTACCCTCATGTTTACTGATTACTCAAATTTGTTTTGCTATCCGAAAGCATATTAGATAAATGTCTTATTTATATTAGGTATTCTCTTTAATAATAGTTATTTTTGTACTTTCGTACTGTGGAGATTTCAGCATGAAAGACCGTCACATGAAAAACTTGAAACGCGAGGCAGATTTTTATCAACTTCCAAATATGGCTGCAAAGATCGATGAGGCAACAAAGCAAAAGAATGTATTTATGAACTTGTCAAAGAAGAAGAACTCAAAACTTTTCGAATATTAGTGTCGATAGTTCGACTATTAATAGTCGAATTTACAGAAGCCAACAAACAATTTGTAACTGGTATAAGTCATCATACTATAATTTACTACTGTCCTAAAAGAATTGATTTTCACAAGAAACCTAATGATTGTAGACCAGTGCGCAACATTGCCGGGACCTCTTCTCACAAAGATTACATTACAAAGGAAAATAAAGTGTATCTTGTTTCTAGCCCAAGGTATTAAAGATGAACTTTTATAAAATAATCTGTACAATTTAAAGTTGATAAATAAACACACCAAATAAATAATTAGATAATAAAAAATAACGTATTTTTTTTTTAAAAAAAAAAAAGCCTCCTTTAAGCTCTCCTAAAGATACCTATAATGTAAAAAGTTCGCATATTGTCAGTGTTACTGCCAGTGTGTAGATATAGTGATATAATTTCATCCAAACAAGAGACCTTATTAAGATATGGGCAACTTTGAAACGTGTACATATAATACATGTTATGAATGGTAAGACAACATTTCATGAACTCCAGTTATTTAATCGCAAAATGACACATGTATGATCTCAATAAATATGTTTTTTCTGTGTATGTATTTAGTATGGAAAATATTCTACCCGAAATATTTAGGGCTAGATGACCGTCAGCGAGCGAAGCGGGAAAATCGAAGCTTCATTTCGGAGGTTGCGCCGCAATCGGGAAAGATAATCCGTTCGCTCAATTATGCTCCCTTACTGCAACAAATTCCATTAGAAGGACCTTGTGGCTCTACAATCTGATGTACTAGTAATGACCCTATATGGCAACAAAAGGAATTAGAAAAATTGTCTATTTCGTCTATGTGATAACGCTGATTGTTCTATCAGCCTCCTTGGTCAAATGTTTTCGAATGATCTGAACTGCAAACATCTTTTATTGATTTAATATGATTTTCTATATCCGTTCGAACCTACTCTATTATTAATATCCCCGGCTCAAGACTTGATTAACTAACAGCTTTATATCTATTTCTCATTTGTCCCCCCCCCCCCTCCGAAAAAAAAAGATAATGATAGTTCAGAGTGTTTATTATACAAAATATCAACATAAATTATCAAATGATTAGTTATTACCTTTGAAAAAAAAATTTCCCCAAAACTTTCTTTTTTTCGCTTAGCATTAACATAGCAAAAATATGTATAAACAGTTATCATGCTTTTTAATAGCTTATTAAATAATTTATTTTTAACCATAAAAGCAATATTTAAAACTTCTATTAAATAATCGATCTAAAGGAATTATTATAAAAACTTACAACACCATTTCTTCTTCTGTAATATTTCTCGCCTATTTTTCGAAATAGCAACATTAAACATATAAACTAACATCATTAATGATACTCTATATCGTTTAAATCAGTTACAAAAAAAAAATATCAAGGAAAAAAGGCAATATTAAAAAGAATATATGAGAAATTTTATTAATAAGGATTTGATTTGACCCAAAGAAGTTCCTTTTGGATCTGGAAAGTTTACTTTGAGTATCCGCCCATTTTTTTTCCAGCTTTTCGTTTTTCATTTCAGCTCGTCACTTGGTTTTTTTTTTTCATCTTGACATTTTTCTTTATTAAGGTTGTCATGAATATTATTTCTCGTGGAGAAGCAATGTGTTTGTTTTATGCCGTTCCGTTCAATCAAGAAAACGTGAATAAATACATTTCGATAATCAGTTAGATTGAGGACGTAGATATGTGTTTTACTCGAAACCCTCATAAACCGAGGCTGTTATGCACCAGAGTTATTTTCGCTAATGCATTCGATATTCATTTGTATAAATCTGAAACAGATCAAGAAACGAATAATGTTCATGAAAATTCAGTCGAAAATGAGCTAATAGCTGTAGCTGATAAAAACAGTAAAAAATATTTTTTTTTGTTCCTCCAAGGCCAACTTTATTGTTATTATAGAATCGAAGGTGCAACTAAAGCAGTTTATACAAACTGTATATCTATCCACAGATTCTAAATCAACAACATATGAGAAGAGATATATGTCACTTTATGATATTATGTCAGATTTGCGGAAGTATACTTTAGTTTTTCGAGAAGAGAGTAATGACTTTGTTAACTGGTGTACGGCACAGAAGTTTGAGTTCCTGAACGCAAAAATTAAAAGGAAACACGAAGACTCTGAGTTAAGAATATCACAAAGAGAATTATACGTATTAAAGAGTGGCTATAGAGGTAAGTAATTTTTAACATTATCTGTTTATTATTATTAATTATCGTATTGTAGATATTTTATTGAAAGAGATAGTTGGAGTACATGAAAAATACCAAGACTATATTACCGATTTAAAAAAAAGAAGGCTACTGCATAGTGAGATACTGCCATAAATCAAAAATAACAAGAGATAGAGATGAAGTTGTAAAGTCACTTCAAAACATGATTACCGTATTGAAAAGCAGGTCTTTAGTTGAATATATTTACGACACTGTCAGTTGCAATGCCAAGACTCCAATAAACAGAAGAGATTTGAAAAAGAATATGATAATAGGCGAGTTATCAGGAGTGAATGGTGACGCATAAGGTATCCAATATCTTACAAAACTCAATTATAATTAAGACTAATTTTTGTTGATAGATTTTATAAAGGGGTTAGCAAAGATGAGTAAAGTGTGTTTAATGGTTATCGATTCGGCGGGTTTGAACACAAACATGAGCGATTTAGAATCATTTATTTGGTATATGAAGTATTATTTTTTGCAAAACGATTAGCTAACTTTGGCTTCAGTGAGCATCGCAATATTGAAAAAATCATCATTGATACTCTCGCTCATGATAATCAAGTACATATAGTAGAATGCGCTGAGGAAAATGTCAAACTAAAATCCTTATTAAGCTTGCAAGATTGCAGGATATTGTTTATATCATAATGGATTAATCTCCATTGATTTTAGCGAGCAAAGTAATGGGCGCTTCGGATTTTCAGAGTTATACCTTCTATTTCATCGATGATTTTGGAATATTTATTTACGTTTTCTTGATTGAACGGAACGGCATAAAACAAACACACTGTTTCTCCACGAGAAATAATATTCATGACAACTTTAATAAAGAAAAATGTCAAGATGAAAAAAAAAACCAAGTGACGAGCTGAAATGAAAAAAGAGCCAAGTGACGAGCTGAAATGAAAAAAAAAAAAAAAAAAAAAAATAAAATATATACATATAAATATCGTGTTCCATAAAATACACACCCTCTTTTTAATTGTATTAAGATAAGAATGTTATACTTGACTGATCACGGATCAATAAAAGCAATTATCTGAAGAAAGATGTATTTTAGTAGATAATCTGCTCGTTACAAGAACCATCAGGAAATTGCGTTTTTATGGTGAAATGATGAATTGTTAACTATATATATATATATATGTTCAACATCCGCCTACTAATTATTATCGCATACAAATCAATACTGTATATCTCAGTTTATAATATAGGGCTTTGCTTGGTGTTGTTTTCTGTTTGTATGTGTTGCATTTTTTTCTTGGGTAAATAATTAAAAAGTTGCTTACTTCCATCCTGATGCTCATTTTAAACTTTTTTCGAGTTGAAAGAACTCTAATCTTTAAAGCCTTCAACATAAAAATAAAATTCGGCTGTATCTCTTTGTACATAAGTACCAGTCAAAATCTGAAAGAGAAAACAGTGAACTACAGGAACAGTAAACTACAGGAAGTATTATTTTAAACACATATGGTACTTTATAACGGCATTTATTTGAAGAGACTTATTTCTAAACTCAGTTTATTCTCAATATTCTGCAGTGCCTTCCCAATATCAGTAACTTTGAAGTGCTGACATGAGCATAAATTGCTTACTGTGTCGGTAAACTTACTCCATATGAATCTTAGATTTACTTGGGATACTGGAACTCAACTAATTATTTTTTTAATCGACATTGAATGTTTTTGATAAATGTCTGAATACAAATAACCTTTAAAATTTCAAAAGATAACACTTGTATTATTAATTTGTGTGCGTATTAGTGGTATAAACTGTTTAATTACAGGCTTATATATAAATGACATGAAAAACACCAGCAGGTATAAACCAGATCATATTATCAAAAAAAATAAGAATTAGACAAATTTTCAAGGATTTGTTTTAGTTAATCATTAATGTTTGATCAAATCCGCCTTTTTTTTTATCGACAGAATACATATGCCAAAAATTTTTATAGACACATAAATAAAAAAGACACATTATATCATATAATTTTGTCAAAATTATAAACTATAATTTGCAAATCTTTGTTTACAACTGCAAATTTAGCTTAAAAAATAAGCTTAATTGTCATCTGTCAAAAAAAAAAAAAAAAAAAAAAAAAAAAGTGACGTACAGTACATGTAAAAAGGAGCTGTAACTATCTTTAAGTATCAGGCACATTTTGGAATCTACTAGCTTTCAAAAGCAAGATAGAAGCTAAGTATTTTCATCTCATTAAAAAAAAAAGGAACACTTTTAATGCTTTATTTAATTCCATCACTCTCTTTAAAGGTGATTATTTATCATATCTGTTTCTGGACTCCTCTTGAGAACAAACAAATGATTTTTGGGGATATGTATAAATAATATTTCCTAATAGAGTTAAAAGAATAGAAGCTTTTTAAACAAATGAACTGTTATATATTGTATGCAGGATTCTTACAGGTTTTTTTAATACTTGATTCGTGATTCTAGTTAGTTTACTTCAGAAACTTGAAAAGACGATTCCCCTTAATTTTTAATTGTATCTCTTTCTCTCTTATTATTCTCTTTTAAAAAGAGCCCAATTAAATGTATCCGATAGGAATATCAAGATGTAGTGTATGTGTGTATGTAATGTGTAAGCTCGTTGATAAGATATACACGAAATAGAATAAAAAATGTCACAGTCCAAAGCATGACATACTCACAATAACATGATACATTCAATAACATGATATATTTAATGACAACTTGTTAACAATGCACGTGTGATGCATGTAAAACTTGTTGGGTCTTACATGAATCTGACTCAAGCTCATAGGATAAATGTCGTAGTTTATCAGCTGAACTCTTACATAGAAAGAGGCAGATGTACCAGTAGATATGTATTCTTGGTCCTTTCAAGAATAAAAGCGATATCTAAAATACAAGATATCTGTGTTCGAAGAGAAATTCTGCTTTTTATGTAACAATTCATTCCTTGAATGTACAAAAGTACCTGCCATTGGATGCAATTCTCCTTTTTATTTCTTTACCTAAACCAATTCAAACAAAAATATTTTTTTAATATCCCAGGAGAAGAAGAAAAAAAAAAATTGACACGTAATAAAATGTGGCAACACGCAATATTACATCCTTTTTCACTTTATGCATTTCAATGATTATAGTTCTGGACTATAGATGATACCAATTCAATTCTATTTTTATTATGACGCTTTAAACTATTTAACTAAAAAAAAAGAAAAAACAATTGCGCAATGGTTTGTGATACGAAGGATATGGTACAACTTCAAAAAAAAAAGAGTTGTGCAGGTCCATAAAAGGGAAAGTGTCCCAAAATAAATTCGGAGCAAAAAATAATAATAACAAAAGTTTCTGTAAATCCTTTGAATATAGCTGAGTAAAATCTCACAAAAAGTCTATACACTGACAATATGATAATGTTATGTACGATTCTATTTTATTAAATTAAAAAAAAAAGTATTTTCCTCTCTCTCTTCTTTATAAAATAATGGCTATTGGACTCTTACAGGAATTCTTTTTAATTATATAATGAGGAGAGTATAAATAGAATTACGTTAAGCTTTTATATAGATATATATTTTAAATTTAAATATATATGATGTATTCTTTATTTATGATATAATTATTTACCCTTCAACAATGGCTTCATACATACATGCTGCATTTATTAGATGGATCGTCCTTTTGCGATTTTTCAACCCTTCTTTATATATAAAAGAGGGTTTTTTTTTTTCTCTCTCTCTCATATTAAGAAGTAACGGATCAACTCCAATATAATCTCCGTCATTTGCCGTTGTCCTACCTTATTTGCAGATCGTAAAAACGAGAGAAAAACAAAGTTAGACGTATGATGATTATATTAAGTATAAGACAATTGGTAGAGACATGATTTCTCTAAAAAAAAAGTGGCAAAATAATTTTTTTTGACACTTGGACACGATTGTATTATTCAATATATAAATTGGGTAATATTGTTACGATTATACTACACTTGTCAATCCATTTACGAAAATCTTTTTATTGAATAGAACCAAGTTCATTGTGTAACAAAAAAGGTCAGAGCAAAAAAACAAATCTGATGCAAATCACGTCAAATTCGATCCTATAAAAAAAAAAAGTATAATTATCATAAAAAGAAACCTTAGTTATGCAGAAAAATCTCAGTCCAAATGGATTATCACGTTTAAAACTATAAACTATAAAATACCAGCTCTTAAAAAAAGCAAAAATGTGCATGTTACTAAAATGGCTCTGATGACAGTTGATCTTTTTTATAATACTTGATTTGTGTACCCTAGCTAAATAAAGGCATTTATCCGAATCTGTAGCACATGTATATAAAAGAGAAGGAGGCGAGCAAGAGGTTCATTGTTACCAAAAGGATAATTGTATCTTACCCCTTATTAGTTAGCGGGAGTTTAAACAATTGATCCCCACAGTGAGTTGTATATAAAAAAAAGTTTTTTTTTTGGCGCCGAATAGGAAAGCGCGCGCAAAAGAAAGAAAGAAATAAAGAGTGCTACAGTCATGGGTAAACGACAAGTGCAAGGCAGTCAATGTTAATATATGGTCTTTTAGCATGTGGATTATAAGAGGATGGAAAAAATCACATGTCTAATTTCAAACTCATGCTATATTATTATTGATGAAAGTCTCTTTGTAAAAAGTATTCAATTGATTGTCAAGAAAAAAAACACCTATATTAAAAACTAGAAAAAACAAGAATTGTAATGACAACAGAATGACTTTTTGTTATTATTTTATTTAAATTGTTCGGAAAAGACTAATTTTTTTTTCTTCTCCTTAATTCTATTCATTCATACTCACCTGACTTATTCTTATTTTTAAAAATACCTTTTTTTTCTCTCACTCTTTTTTTTTTATTTACTTTCTTTTTTTTCTTTTTCTTTTATTAAAAAATATATATATAAATATATATATATATATTTATTTATTTATATATAAACATATATACCAATGTCAGGTCGTCGTCGTAATTTAGACCATGAGACCATGGAATTTGATTCAGATAATACCAGTGTTTCTACCGCGGGAAGAAAATTAAAAGCGAAACCAACTAGAAGAAAGGTGTCGATGGCAACTCGTCGTCGTTCTCGACTATTGTACCTGGAAAAGTATGGTTTGAATCAACCTGATTGGCATACGAGTTCCCATGACGACGATTATAGAGACCATGACGACAACAATAGTTACCACGACAACAACAACAACAACAGTTATAGACAAGAACCAATAGAATACACAGAAGAACCAGAAGAAATTATTTCACCACCACCAGTTATAAAAACATTAAAACGTCCAGTTTCTATTCGTAATTATGTTCAATCCAATACTTCACAAAAGAGACCTAGTAGATTTGTTAAACCACAAAAATCAAATTCGGATACTATGTTATTCCCACCTAGTGAATTTAAAAAAGTGGATAATTTAATAAGTCATTATACCGAAAAGATTTTTATGGAAGGATATCTTCAAAAACGAAACGATTTAAATTCAAATGGAACCCAATGTGAGTCAAAAAAATGGAGTCCTTGGTATGTTGAATTATGTGGACCTGTACTTAGTTTATGGGATAATTCAGTTACTTCTCAAAAGGAAGTTTATCCACAGTACATCAATATAACAGATTCTACAGTCAAAATTGAACCTTTCCTCACGGTTGAAACCAGAACCAATTTATTTTCTTTAAATTCCGCTGGCGCCAATCGTTTTATCTTACAAGCTCAAGATTCTGATTCTTTAGCTAAATGGATATTAGCCATAAGGCTCTCTTGCTTTGAATGTGCCCATCTGCAAGAAATCTATACAAGAGCTTTTATTTCAAGACCTCAATTTCATTCTATATTACATAATACTCAACTATTTAAAATGGAAGGTTTTCTTCAAGTTCGATTTCCTGGTTCAACAGGCTGGAAAAAGTTTTGGTCAGTTGTCTCTAATACCCGTGTTGAAAAGAAGTTATTCAGTAAAAAAATGGTTCAAACAAATGGTCAAATCTTGTTCTTTGAATCCAAAAAATCAAAGCATCCAGTCATGACATTCAAAAACGTTGTACAAGCCTATACAGTTTATCCCGAATCACCTAAATTAATCAACATGGCCACTATATTCAAATTAGAAGGTAGTTTATATAAAAACACTCAACTCGTAAGTGATTCCTCCAGTGCTCTCTTGATGACTTCAAATCCAACAGATCTTGTACAATGGTTATTAGCTACTTATAATGCCTTTAAACTTTATGGAAGACCCACTACCCTTTTAGATGATACTCAGGATCCAACTGCTTTAAATTTTGCTGAAAATCTAGACTCTTCTCGTGTCTTTTTAGAACCGCAAGAGGTTCATTGGGTAGATCCAAAAGCAAGTTTATTATCAAACAAAAAAGATTTCTCCACCATCTTATTAGATAAAGTCTTGCATGGTTCACCAGTTGTTGCACCTGTTGTTGAAGAGGACGGTAGATCTTCTACCAGTAAGTCATTTAACTCAGCCAATCAACCTACACAACCCACACAACCTACTCATTTAAGAACTGTAACATGTGCAAGTGATGTGAGTGACGATGATGATAATTCAGCTGAAGAAGAACAAGATGATGAGAGTAACAGCGATAGCGACGATTCTTTATTTAAATTACCTGCAGAAAAAAAAACATCCGTTCCCTCCTTTATGAAACCAATTACGCCAAATGCATCTAAATCTTCTTCTGAAATTTCTTCTTCTTCCTCTTCTTCTACTAGTAAACCCACTACACAACCATCTTCAAGACCATTTTATTCAGCACAACATAAATCTAATATTGCACCACATTGGCCCATGTATGGATCCACTGGCACAATCGTTACAGGTGAATACAATAATAATTCAAATTGGGAGACATCTTCATTAGATCCTAGATTAATGAGCGATCATACAACGAATTATTTCAATCGTCGACGCGATTCATCAGCCACAACAACAAGTCATCAACAACAACAAAGACCACATTATTCTGCTAGTGTAGTCAATGACGACATAATGATGTATCAACAAGATGATCAAGACGATGATGATATACCCATTGCCTCTGTAGATAAATTCTTTACTCAAAATAGTCTTTTAGATCAAGCTCATTTGGATCGTGTCTCTGCTAAAACTTTGGAAAAGAATAGAAGAGCTTCTGGTCAAACGCTAGTACCAACTCCTACTAAAAAACTTGCTCCTCGTACTGGTCTTTTGGGTGTCATTTCTGAAAAGGAACGTGAGAGTAGAGCACAAGATATGCATAGAAATCGTGCTTTTATGGATGAACAATTGTTAATGCGCGAACGTTTATTAATGGAGCAAAGACAACAACACATCATGATGCAACAGGTAAAGAAAAAAAAAAGCTTATGTAAGCGTGTTTTGTTTTAAATATATACTAAATATATTTCATAATAATAGTACATGCAACAACAATACGTAAACGGTATGGTGCCCATGATGATGCCGATGATGGATCCAAGAATGATGCCCATGATGGATCCACGTTTAATGCCACAAACTCCCTTGATGATGGACCCACGGATGTTGATTTCTTCTACCTCACCACCACCTACACCGGCACCCACCAGATCACGT
The DNA here is from genome assembly GCA_025716855.1 of Pilaira anomala. Lineage (NCBI taxonomy): Eukaryota > Fungi > Mucoromycota > Mucoromycetes > Mucorales > Mucoraceae > Pilaira > Pilaira anomala. The sequence continues at coordinate 55,752 of JAIXMQ010000100.1, read as the reverse complement.
CACTCTCAACAATACGATAATCAAAGTGTTGGCTCAAATCGTATAAAAAGCAAACGACACATATCTTCATCCCCCTCCATCTCGCATAGTATCAATAGTGCAACAACTACTTCTCGTTATACTCCTTCTACAAGACGTACTACCAAAAACAATTAATATCCCCCTCTTCTCGCATCTTTCTTTTCTTTTTAATACCTCTCTCTCTCTCTCTCTCTCTCTCACTACTGACTATTGCTATAAAATCATTCTGCTCTTTTTGTTTTGTTTTTAAAAAAAAAGACTGTGTACTGTAAATAAAAACTCCCTCCGTCCTTCTTTTTTACTAATGCATGTGTCGTATATTAAACTATTATGATAGCTCAATATTAAAAATGTATTCGAATTTTACTAGATAACTAGTTGATTGATATATTCAGAACATACTCATAATAGCTTCGAAGTTTTTAAAAAGAGCTTAATTATATGTGCAATTAAGTAATTTGGATTGACCGATACTTTAATAGCGTATCGAGATTAATCTATATATAACTATAGTACTATAAGAGGTAGTATTATCAATTGGCAATAATAACGCACCCTCAAAAGCGTTAATTAGTAGTACTGTCACACCAGTCCTGCTTGTGGATGAAAAAAAAAACAATAAACAATGCCCTTCACTTTAATCGTTTTTTACCAACAAGAGCTAAATAGTTCGAATAATGACTCTGCCACTGTCAGACAAGAACACACCGAGTTCACTCTTCTTTCTTTATCTGTGGTCCATTAAATCATGTATTTTCTGAAGGTAATATTATCTACAAGGCTTCTTTTCTATTCCTTCTATAAAAGTGGAGAATGTTTCGTTTTCTTTAATGGCAAAATGAAGCTATACCAAGCCTTCTAGTTAATTGTTTCTAAAAGGGGCATGTTTTTTAATCAAATAAATTTGAGATTTTGAAAGTAGTTAACCATCTGCTTTCTTTTTGATTAATTGTTCGGTTGTAACCTATTACATCTATTTTTTTATTACTTTTAAGTGCATGTTGATAATTATCGAAGGTTACTGGGATTTTATTGGAATAATATTAATAAAAGGTATGTACAAAAAAAGCATAGTATTTGTGTCAATCATATGAACGTTTTATTAACAATATTGAAATAGGTAAAGATATATGAGGTAATGTTTATAATCTAAGCATGAAGTATGTCTGTGATCATCCAACTCATAGTCCTGTAATTATATTGCCAAAATTGTGGAAGTATGCAACAACGATCCTAAATAAGTCTTATTATTATACATCATTAATAAACCTAGAAGAGAGATATCAACACTATTCTTGTAATTGCGAGCGAGAGCTTCAATCTTCAATGGGTTCTAAGTAGTAAACAGAATGAAAAAAGATGTAGCTTCATTCAAGTTCTTTGCCGCTAACACCAACAATACAGGACTGTCAAAATTTATGGTTTGAATAACGCTACAGTTCGAATTCCCTTAGCGCTGCGTTTTAAAACCAGTAAACAAAAATGACAACTGTTTACTTTTTTTGTAGATCATATGGGAATGATGTGCCATTAAAAATAGTGTGCACTGTATCTTATTTCCATATAATTTATACAGGCACATAATAGCTTCAAAAAAAAATTTGAAGTTCTATACAACTTCTCACTTTTTTCACTCCAAATATGTAACTTGACAGCTTACAAATTCACCTTTTCTATAAGATTGAGACTATTTAGCGACTTTGTGCCTAATCCTCAACTAATCCAGTTACTATTCAAAATCAAAAATCTTATTTTAAACAAGATTGGAAGAGCTTTTAAAAACCATTATTAATGATGGCAAACAAAACCACAACTTGATATGGTGTTTTAAACCATTTAACTCGGTTTCAAAGTTCGGAAATTATATTATTTTTTAACATCGTTTTTAGCTAGAGCTTGGATCCGGCAATAAGAGGGTTACCAAGTGTGGACACGCGATGGAGATTTTTTTATAATAACTATTTAAAGACTAATTAAAAAGAAAAAAAAAATCATTCGTTTGCTATCGCAATAGGACGAACGTTTCTTCCGAAATTGAAGGGATTGCAAAAACGTTTTTGCCTTAAAATTTGACAGGGAGCTCTGTCAGAGCTCACTACAGTCACATCTCGGGTTAAAAAAAATTTTTTTTTTTTTTTGTTTCAACTGGCGTATCAGTGCATATCAAAATTAAATAAAAGGTACAAGTAGAGGTTGTGATAGGAACGTTAGATTTTTATTCAAATAAAGTCACCACGATACTGGCCTTTTATTTTTTAAAATGTACTTCTAAATTTTTTAATTTCGACCATAACAGTTTGTACACCGACAGGATGAATACGTAAATTTCTCTTTTCTAAAATATCCAAAAACTTTGTATAATATACAATCAATTGCCCTAATACCGCATGAAGAACCGTTGTCCCGTTCTTAAAGTTGGAAAAATACTGAATCACCGATGCATTGATTGATTTTAATGATTGACGCCAAGTCTGTGCAAAATGAGATGAGATTCTTTCAAGATCAGGTATTTCAAATATCATTTGTGGTTGCTGTTCCGATTTTTTGACACAATCAATCATTGCACCAAAATAAGGTTTCAATTGTTCATCTACAAACGCACTAGTTTGTAGCGATAGCAACTGCTTCATATAATCCAGTTCGCCTTCTACTGCACGACTATGTGTTTCCTACAAATCAAAAATGTGAATAACAAAAATTTCTTTTTTTTAAAAAAAAAATCTATCAATTTACCTGGAATACAGAGACGATCAGATCATAATTGTTAATAAGGAATGCAATACGTCTAGGTGCTTCTGGAAACTCGTGTGACATACGTGATAAAACTGCTTCAAACTCATCCCGCATCTTATGAACACTAAAGTAGAATAGATTAATTTAATGTTTACGACTTAACCGAGCAGAATATACCTTTTTGATAAAATAGGATCGTCATAACCATCATTCAATACAAGTAAAGACGCAGCAAATTCCGAATATCGTCGAGTAATCTGTAGAATGTGGTTAACACTCTGTTATCTACAATTTACTTCAAAAACAAAATGGGATACCTTACATAATGAGGATGAATATCCTTAACAGCACTCATGACAGATTTGCTTTGGAACATTTTCTTTAAACTATCAATGTGAAGTGACATAACGTATTGAAATCTAGGCCATATTAACATATTTGTTGCGTTTGTGTATCCTTCTAACGCAGGTACTCTTCTTCTTTGAAGTTCAAGCGCCAATTGAGTATTGATTCGAATACATAATAAAAGTCCAACAGCATCGTAAGAGTTTTCGACATAGTTCTTGGTAAAATTCTACTCATAAAAAGTTTTTTTTTTCTGGTCAATTAAATTCAGTAAGATTTTTTTTCCTCTTCGTCTTCTTACCATCCCAACTTTTTCTGCAGGTTCGAATATGAATTGGAAAATACTCTTTGCGTTATCAGCAGCAGTATTTAGATCCCTTGAAAAGAATTCATAGATAAATAAATATTCTGAACTGGCGTTATCTATCAAAGTAAGATTAAAGCTTCTAAACAATTGCTCAAATTGGTATTTTTGTTCTTTGGCCTCAGCTACATGAACCAAGATTACACCTGGATCTTGCATTCTAAGCGTATCACTTCGATCACCTAAGGCAAACAGGTTTGTCTTATCTTTCAACGTCACTTTACTTGAACCAAATAATCCTCCTTTGCGAACATTTTCTTCGATGCCAATCAAATCAGATTTATCGGCGATCGTTGTCTAATAATGTTTTTCTTAGATACATTGTTTTCTCATATTCTGTTTCGTTTTACCTGTAACTTGATTAATCCTTTACTATATCGCTCAAAGTGATTACTAAAATACCACCTTAAAGAATTCATATAGGTCTGTCTAATCTCTCTTGCAGCATCATGATGTCTCTCCAACACAAAAAAATGTAATTCCTTGTATTTCAAAAACACGGACTGTTGCATGATTTGGATATTGGCGTTAGGGACACATAGAAGTTGAATACGTGAAATAAAAAAATCTCGAATAGTGGCCGCTGCTTTAAGTCGTAATTTCTCTAATTCAGGTCCCACATTACGTAATGCCTTGATAGGCCTATGTTGGTTGGCTTTTACAAATCGCATCTGTTTATTGATCGTTAACAAGTATTCCAACCAAACTTCGTCTACATCCCCTTCTGTGATTTTTCTAACAAGAAATATAAGTTTATGTACGAAGAATTCTCGATATATATATTTACTTTATAACATCCGGTGGAATAACCATTCCTTGTAAGGCTTTCCCTAATCTATTTTCAACAGCCTAACGATATGAATTAATTAACTAATATGTAAATATTTTAAAAGTTTTACCTTTCTATTTTTTAATTTAACGCTCATAAATGTAGATTGCTCTTGTAAACTCTGAATTTCTCCACTGATGTTTCCGAGATCGCTTTGAAATAAGCTCAACAATTCTTCCATACGACCTAAAACTTCATCACACGACTTTATTTTATATGTTTTAGAAAATAAAAATCACTCACAAGTTAAAATAAAATCATGTACCTGTATTTCTGTATGTAAATCAACGAATGATTGAACATGTTCAAGATCTATATAAATTGATTAGATATGTGTATATATAGTCAGAATGTGTATACTTTACAATTATTTTCAAGATCTCGTTGTACAGATATCTTTTCTTGGGCAATTTGTTTCGCATATTCACGTAAATCCATTTCATTTTCAAGTGCCTGACTTACTATTTCATCTTCTTGAAACGCTAATAAATGGTCTACATAAATGCATATAAAAAAAGTCAGTTCTTGTCCTTTTTTAAGTTACACGCGCTTATACCATCGACTTCGTCAAACGTAATTTGGTTGAAATCAATGTCTTCATCCAAAGAATCTCCACTATCTGATAAACCTTCTTCGTTATTATCGTCGCCTTCCTTTATTTTTTAAGAAAAAAAAAAGTCATTGTTAACGAATAAATGACAACATATATATAAACTAAAAGAATTGTACCTGTTGTCCCTCAGGTGTAGTTGAGTCCCTTAATAGTATGTCTAATTCTCGAAGTGCGTTAGGACTATTTTGTGTAGGAGGTGTCTTTTCTTCATCTGAAGTTGGTACAGGTGGTAAAGTTTTATTTAAAGTTTCTTCAGTAATACTACTCGAAATTTGACCACTTGTTGTTTGTGATGCCATTGAATGTCGTGTAGAAAAAAAAAGAAATACTATTGTTACAACATATTTTTTTTTATCTTTTAATATCACTCAAAACTGGGTTTAGAAAGCGAGTAAAACAGAACAATAATTGTTTATTTTAAAGCATATCTTGTGCTCTTTTCAGTTCTCTTTTATTTAGGTTTAGAGACAATCGAGCCATCTCTAATGCATTTTGATATTCATAAATTTTGGATTTTTTTGCTTCAACTTCTCTTTTTAGCAAGTTGATTTCAGCTGTATCTTTTACGACGAGTTTAATTGGCAAGACAATACGAATATCAGCCAAACGAGCTAGTTTCCTGTAAAAAAAAGGCAGAAAGTTAGATCATATTCATTTGTATTTTTGTATATTTTTTCTTTTACATGCATATAGGACAAAACGTTTTTTTATCACCTAATTTCTGAGCTCTCTCCGTAATCCAACGAGTGATACAACTAATAGAGTTTGGTTAGAGGAAAGAAAAATAAAAAGAAGGAAAGAAAAAAGATCATTCACCTTTTACCAAAGAGATGCCCACATTTCAAACTAACTAAACAATGGCTACCCCCGCTTGTCCAAACTTCAGAACAAATGGTACAGGTTATATACTCGTCTTCTTCTTCTTGATCATTTCGAGTTTGCGTGTTCTCAATCTTTTGTTTCTTATTACTATCTACATTACCCTTCAAGTCTGACATACAAGATAATTTCTAAAGCGCAGGCGAGGTATATTATTTTTCTGATTTAATTTTTTCATTAAAAAGCACTTTCCAGGAAGCGGGCCGGATAAACAGGAAGCCTCAAATCGAATATTTTAAAAAAAAATTACAGTGGTATCTAGCTTCAGTTAAACTTACATGTATATTTCAAACCAAATATACGACCGAAAAACTTCTTTGATAAACCCATATATTTTAAAAATTTTCGCAATTTAGGGGTTTTATAAAAGAGATATACTTTAAGTTTATTCAAGAGGATAAAAACATAATGCCATAGCTTATGTAATATTACCCGAACCATAAAGATCAATAGCTGATGGCAAGACTCGTTATTTCGAAAATGGTCAAAACTTAAAAATCAATTGCTCAATTTTTTCAACCTCATTTGGTCATGAACCGATCACCCAACTTGACCGAAGTTCATAGATTTTTTTCTGTTATAGATATATGAGCTTTCAATTCCTTATGAGTTGTGTTCCTCATTACAAGAGTTTAAATTTTATGGATTTAATATATGAAGTCTCTTGTAGCGTCCTTGTGTTTCGACTCGCCGAAATAAAGAATTTGAGTCAGTTGTTCATATTACGAACCCTGTTACATGATATGTGTATCCAACTTTTGAAACATTTGTCAAAGTTGGTAGATATCAGACGTCTATACTTTTACAAAAAATGAAAATTACTTTGCGTTTCTTAGAGATTTCATTCTAATATCATTGCCAATATGCCCAGCACAAATCTTGATCTACTTAGTTTAGGCACCCTGTCGCAGGATTGTCTGTTTGGCCATATGTAGCTTTGATGTCTGTATTCCGTTGGAATCGAATGCAGAGGCTTTATACTGCAAATGGTTCTAGGTATAATCGACCTTACGAAATGTTTTGCTTTGATATTACATAATACAGCTTGAAGGTACTTGTTGTTCACTCACAGGACTTCTGATACAAAGAGATAAAATTGGTCTATTAATTCGATACTACACTTACAAAAATGTATATTAATATATCTGGCTAACACAAATTTCTTGAAAGTTTTTACTCGGTAATTTGGGTAAAATGACAACAGATTTTCACCTCGGTTTCTTGATCTTTTCATTAAAGTTATATGTATTAGGTATCATAGTCATGAACATAATCCGAACAAATAAAGACATATATACCGAATTTATTACCGATACAAACTTGTATTATCTAAAACATACCTGGCTAAAAGAGTATACTTATTCATTATGTAGTGCGATTTCTTTTAACCAAGTTGTATGATTGTAAGCTTAAAAAGATATACATAAACTAGAGCACTTTTTAGAAGGAAATTTTGACTGTCAAAATGGTATAAAAGTTGAGACCATATAGTCGCCAGTCTCGGTCCATATAAGCGTCAAAAAATGATTGCATATAGAATTCCTCGATTTATAAATAAGATTAAAAAAAATAAGGTACATTATCTACTCCTGACAAATGAATACTAATGGAACGAAAACTTTCTGTGCTTTCAAGTATTACAACAACGCATTACAGTGACGTATACGCACAAACAACGCAGTCACCGTACAGACACGTATTCAAAGAGTCAAAGAAAAAAAAAAAGACAACTTTATATCTTTTTATCACAATTAATATGTCACAACAACAACAACAACAGAAATTGACTGAAGAACAATCCAAGAAAAACTTGGCTCAACTTGGAGCTCTTGAAGAAGACGATGAATTCGAGGAGTTTGCTGCTGAAGGTACATTCTAGAATAAAAGAAAAAAAATATAACAAAAAAAAAAAAAACTGAAAAATGATTTGTTTAGATTGGGGAGAGAATGAAGAGGATCAAAACGATGCTCACTTCTGGGAAGATAACTGGGATGACGATGATGTTGAGGATGATTTCTCAAAGCAATTACGGTAAGTTATAATAAAAAAAAAAAAGAGTTGAATTCATATTTCAAACATAACAAATTGACTAATGATACTTCGTTTAGTGCTGAACTTGAGAAAGAATCTGGTCAACCTCAAGCCATGAAGATGTAAAAAAGTTACGATATAAATGATTTCTATATTTTTTAAAAAGAAACAAACTGACGCTGGAGAAAGATTACTGTCTTATGTACAAATAAATAAATTCCCTTTTTTTTTAAAGAAAAAATTACATGGTTTTTATTTCAACGGTTGAAAAGGTTTAAGTGAGTGACATTCTGTTTTTTATACAGAGGTAAGAGAGGGGAAATATGGATATTTAGCCAACATATAGGGCTGTTATCTGTACCATAATGAAGAAAAGTAAGTTGAGGGGAAAGGAGGGTCGAATACTGCTTGCTAAGGCGGTTTAGGTAGCTAAAATATATTACGAAGTATCACATATTTAGCTCCAAGAATTAGATATAAGATCTTTCTGGACATAATCATCGGCGGTAACATTAGAAATACCAAACAATGTAGACTCTCTTCTTGGTTTACCACCCATTTTGTTATCATTTATAGCTATAGGTTTGGATACTGAGATAGAATGATTTCTTCCTAATTGATCAGAAGGCAAAGATTGAGAGCCAGAGGAGAACACGCTATGTGTATCATTATTTTGAATTTCCTCAGCGACAGAGGGTCTTCTATGAAAGTCTGGGCTTGAGTTATTTTCTTGTACTGTATCGTTACCTGTGACCTGATTTGGTCCACGAGTAATACTGTCACGAATTGAATTGAATAGTTTTGTAAACATATACTTTTTATAAATTTATTATATGTTAAAGAAAAAGAAAAAAGTAATAAAAAAATAAATAAAAAAAAAATATATATAAGTGTGTGGGACTTTTTTTTAATAAATGTTTCTGCATGGAAATGAATCCGAACGAATGATAATAATGGTATTTTTGGGTCTAAAGTATATTTCCCACTTTTACAATTCTTCGTCTTCATCAGGGATTGGAGCGGCAGTCAAACCAACGTTGAATTGGAAGTTTTGTACTGGGACAACCTCGTCTTGCATCATATCGTCATCTTCTTCCATCAAGTTATTTGATGTATTATGACCACCTTCTGCTTGTCTTCTAGCTTTCTTTTGTTGTGCCTTCATTTGTTTCTTTAATTGTTGGTTAAGTTGAGGATTTAATTGTTCTTCATCATATGTAAGAATTTGTTGAGGTCTACCCAAAGCATTCTTCTTTTTCATCAACAACATTTTGTCTACTTGAATAACAGGTTGTGATGTTGTCATAGCTTCTCCGCTTGTCTTCATTCCTTCAGACATATCCATACTAGAAGCTCCCATACTCATACTATGTTCATATGTAAAAGAGTTAATTCTAAGCACAAACAAAAAAAATATACACCGAAAACTAAGACTTACCCATCCATGTCAGCATCTTGACCCATATCAATATCAGTGTTAGCTTGCTATTTTTTTTTTTAAAAAAAAAGGAAACTATTTAGTACAAAATACAATATAAATAGATTATTTATCAAATTTACCATAACCACGCTAGAACCAAAGTCGTTAGTAGACTTCAAACTGGATAAAACGACATCAGTCGATTCAAGATCTAAATCTAATTCTTTACCCCAAGTATTGACAACTGCAGCGTCAATATGACTTTGCTTTGATGAAGGAGGTATAGTATAGTAAGGAATCTTTCCACCATTCCAATCTGTTAATACATGACGAGCAACTTGATGTGTATCAGCAACACCACCCTGTTTATAAAAGTGTTAATATAATATTGCTTTAGTTTCCTTTTACTTTATTTTTACCTTTTTAAGTTTACCACGCTGTTGAGCCAATAAAACCAAAAATTCATGCGCATTATTAAAGTATGACACATTATACATTTTCATTAATTGCTCTGTCGTACATCTAGATACAATAACTTCGACTAAAAATAATAATAATTTAGTTCATGCAAATCAATTAATCTAGCTTATTTTACCTGGTGTAATAGGATCATCTAATAATTCAACCTTGACACAATTTCTCAAGGTAATTTCGGCAGCATTTTGTCCATCTTGACCTTGTTGAGCAAAGACAATACCAGGACAATCAAGAAGTTTAATATTCTTATCCAATGTAATTTGTTGAGCAACCTTGGTGAAACCAGGAGTAGAACCAACACCACATACTTTAGATCTCTTAAGTGAATTGATAACTGAAGATTTTCCCACATTAGGATAACCAACAATACCGACTGTAATAGAGGTCTTGATGTTTACATTTCTACAGTAATTCTTCAACAATCTAATTAAAGTATCGGCACCCAAACATTCAGCAGAGTTCAACATGTTGGTACTAGCTGAATCGGTTGCTACATTCGATTGACTCAAATTGTTACGTTGACTTTGAGTTGAAGCTTTAAAAGCAATTGCTGGGTACTCGTTACGTAAATATTTTAACCATTGTTCAACATTTTCTTTAGGAACCAAATCTATATATACATTCTTCATAGGTTAGTAAAATGTATACAAATTTAAAAATAAGGTTTTTTTTTTTTTTTTTTTTGCCACTGTACCAATTTTGTTCAAAACAAGAATAATCTTCTTATCAAGGCCACTATCCATCACCATACGTTCTACACTACGAGTACGTGTACCCAAAGGATCACGTGCATCCAATACTTCCAAAATAACATCAGCACTTTCCAGAACCTTTCTAAACTCTCTATAATAAGCTTTTTTAGAATTATCCTTTTGTCCTGTTGCTGCTGCATCTGTGATTTCTTTAGGACCATCTGCTAAACCAGAAGTCTCGTCAAATGTTTGGCTTCTCTTTTCTGCACTTTGGACTAAATCAAAGATATTCATATTTCTATTCTTGTTTTGCAAGTTCTGACGGGCTAAATCTTGACGTTCCTTATTACCAGCAATCTATCGGAAAGTTATATTAGCCTAGTGTGTTTAACTTTTAAGTTGCTGTTTCGGTCCTTACTCTTTTTCTTTTTTGTTCTTCTCTGTTTTGTTGCTTTTTCTTAAAGTTGGCTAAGTCAGGTACTCCGGGATCTTTCTTTCCCTCTACAAAAAAAAAAAAAAAAAAGATATTTTAGTGATATGTACAAGTTGATCTCGATACAAAGGATACTTTACTGACTCCGTTCAAACGATCGGCATTACGTCCCTTCTTACTCTCTATAAAATTTAAATTTTGTTAAATTAGTATATCAGTTTCTCAGTATCTGATTGTAAGAAAAACATACTGATTCCTGCCATTGAATGCTATAGTATGATAATAGAAAAACGGTTCTTTTTTTTTTTACACCTTAAAATATTTTTTCTTTTTAATACAATTCATTTAAGCCATCTCGAAACCCAGACCACTGTCACAAAGGCAGTCCTCTTTACTTCAACTCTTTCCAATTTGACAGAAGGGTATCTACGTTTAGCAGTAGAGCCTCAAGCAAAGTATTTAGGTATACTGTATCATACTTAATCGTTGAGAACATTTTGATGATTGGCCCAATAAAGGCCCACATTCCTTTCGATAAGAAAAACCAGCGGAAGTTTGACATGTAGCCTTTGATAATTCAGAAATAGAAGAAACTGTTTTTACAATTGAGGTGATAATTGCATGTACTTCATCATTTTGTTGAGGTAATCTTAATGCAGAGAGCAAGTTTTGAATTGTTTGAACAATATTATCAATTTCTGTCTTGAGATATTTCTAAAATATATATTTATATTTAATTTATCACACACGCATACACACACACACACACACACACACACACAAAAGGTCTGCCCAAAATAGCTTACCATTGATTCATTAGAAGTTAATTCGTTTGAGTTGGTTCTTTGTGGTTGATATTGTTGTGTTTTATATTGTTATGTTTGATGTTGTTGGTATTGTTATTGATGTTGTTGCTTCTTTGAATACAAGCTATCGTTACATACTATGTTTATACCCAATCGAACCCAATCGAGATCTTGGTTGATTAATAATATCTTCATACGATGAATTTGTGCTTTTATAACGATTTTTATTATTGTTACTTATGATGCTTCCGTAATAGCTGTTATCTTGTCTTTTACCACTGTTACCTATCACTATGACGAAAAAATTGGTGGTATAAAACAATACTGTAGCAAATAATATAAAGTCTTAGTGAATAAAATATTACATTTACAATAATTTTTTTATTGTTATAAGATCGTAACAAATACTACAGCCAGAGATATATATATTTTTTTTCCATTTCGTTATAGTCTAGTACTTTGCTAATAGTTAGCGTAAGTTTCAGTTACGTTTGACATTGGAATCTCCATTAACTTTTTTTTTTTTTTTTTTTTTTTTTTTTTTTTTTTTTTTTTTTTTTAGAAACGAAGCTACCCAAGCTTTTGACGACTATGTCAACATGGACGGAATGGTACTAACTTTGAAAGTGAAGTTCAGGAGATATTGGAACTAAACCCTGTAACTGTTGATGAAGCTCCACCCCCTCCTTCAAAAAAAGAGAAAATCCCATAAAAAGAAAAAAATAAAATCTTATTCATTTCTATTTTCAGAAGTCGATTTACAATTCTCACTGAAATTTTTGTTGTTCTATTTTAGTCTTTAAGATTAAACATAAAAATCAAGATTATAGTTGCTTATTATACAAAATGCTCTTATTTTCTTTTCTCTTTTCTCTTTTTTTCTTTCTGTCTTTATCATTTTCTCAATAAATACTATTCATAATTCATAGCCTTATAATACAATCACGTAAGAGTTTTTGAAACTCATTTTATTCTAAAGTAGGGCTAAAAAGCTGCTTTTATTGTACTGTATCCAACGCTAAAGTTACACAGCTTGTTTTATCTCCATCTTCAGTAAATCACCAATTTGAATTATCTACATATATAATATGTATGAATATTAGACCTATTTATCTACTTCATTGAAAGCGATCAACTCTCTTATGAACTTAATTTTTATTACCTGTTCAAAAAGTTTGTGTGAGCTTATTTAATCAGCGTTTTCAGTTACTCACAGCATAATATACGCATGAATTTAATTCATCTGTCAACTGACTCTTAATTCTGGATATTTTTTCACTTTCATGAATTTAATTCTCTCAAATATTATAATTATTAAAAAAAAAAAAAAAAAACTATTTATGAGTGCTCATGAGTTTATCTGCTTAATATTATAAAAGTAATAGTGACGCCAAAGTGAATTGTTTTATTTATATGCTTTTTAATTTATGAGAAAAAAAAAATATCCATTTTATTTATTTAAAAAAAAAAAAAAAGTAAAGTGAGTAGTGTTTGGCCTTTCCAATGAAGGAAAGTTTCCAGGGCTTACCACGGGGAGGTACACTACTTAAAAGCCCCAACCTAGAGAATGCTGCCCTAAGCCAAACGACAGCAGCGATGCCCATTGTTACTGGTGTAAAGCAACGCTGATCCAAATGAACACCACTGCCCGTCTGTTGTGTCCCGCTTGAAGAAATCTGTTGAAGATCTCAGGGCTTCAGCCTGTTGAAGGTCGTGTCCCGCTTGAAGAAATCTGTTGGAGATCTCAGGGCTTCGGCCTGTTGAAGGGTCGTTTTCCTTATCGTATGAAGAAGGAGAGAAAAAAGAGGCCTTTATATAGTTTTTGATGCTCTCCCTTTTTTTGGTCAGATGATCATGCAAATCAAAAAAAAAGTCACGACGATTTTTTTTCAAAAATTTCTTGTACAGCAAATAAGGTTTTCAAATCAAAAACAGCGTTTTTTTTTTTTTTTCACATGTTTGAAAAATACAATGACGATAAGATTGTATACTTATTATAAAATCAGTAGAGAGAATCAAAATAATATTAGAAAAAGAATTTCAGAGTGAGCGTTATACAGTAGTTCTGTTTATTGATTTGATATGGTGACAGAAATTTATACACTTTTTTTTTTATGGTTCTTTAAAAACAAATGAATGGAGTGAAAGGAATGAAATAGGAAGCATATATAATAAATAATAAGTAGTAACAGCAATAATAATGGCAATAAATAAACGTAGTAGTAGTAGTAGTAGTAGTAGTAGTAGTACTTGAATAAAATACATGACATTCTTTTTTTAGTTGTTTGATTCAAATAAAACGATCAACTCTTTAGTGAATTTGGCAATTTCATAAGCTTCTTTTGCACAATGCTTATAGTTCCAAAAAAGAAAAGCAATGGACTAGAAACAAAAGAATATTTAATAAATTACTTTGAAAGCACAAAAAAAAAAGACACTATAGATGTAGTTTGACAGCACTTTGATTTTAAAAGAAACGGTTGGAGAGATTATTTCCAAGGAGTACAAAGAGCACAACCCGTCAACCTGTAACGCTCGAGATGAACCTAATAATTTTTATAAAAAAAAAAGAAATAAGCTCAATTCTAAGTATCAGATGTGTGGATTCATTGATATGTAATCAATTAATATTTTATTTAACTACTTTAATAGCTGTTTTTAGTTGTTATCACTGGAGTTTACTGATATCCCCCCCCATTGCACTGTCTTGCCTATACTGATTTTAATTATATCCCAAGTAGTAGTGTTTCACGATTGACAGCTCAATAGTCTAATTTTGACTTTTTCTTCGTAACTTTATTAGATCGGTAGTAATTATAAAGCTACAAAATTACTAATACCAGTCTTTCCAATGCAATGGATGTTTTAGATACGAGCCATCTAAGATTGTCAAGGCCATTAGAGAATGAATGGAACATAATGTAACTATCTTTGTTTAACTTGAAAGTATAGATGTTATGAATTTATCAAATTTGTTTGGAAGATAGGTAACTTTTTTTTTTATTATTTTTATTTTTTAAAAAAATAACAGGTATTTTGGAATTATTATAAACAGTGCATCACTGTTGGGTAATTAGAAAAAAAAAAAGTATTTCGTACACCCATTATACTTCAGATATTAAGCATAAACCATAACATAATACAGCTTGTTTTCTAGCAGAAGCTATTAACAAATTCACGTGACATTTTTCTTCAGGTCTTAGAGAAATACCAATGTTTAACCAGTCATTTGTCTGTATTTTGCTGGGAGACATACAAAGGGTTTGTATATATTTTGTTGTACGATCATTTAAATAAGTAGGGATATCAGAATAATTATAATCTTCTTTGGTTACACCCATAATTTTTTGTGTGTAATACCAAATGGCATATCTTAAAGGCGATGTATCAACAACATCTTCTACTACAGGATGAAATATACTACAAGCAAGTACAAAAAGTTAATAATAATAATAATAATAACAACCAATGATTTGAATAGTTACCTCCAATCTGTTATACTGATGGCTTCTGTAAACTCTTGAACTAAATCATCACCAATGCCAGGTAAATAATGATTGGCTAAATCACAACCGTGATCTTCCCAACAGTATTCACCCAACATAAATTCCATAGCTTGGTCATTTTCTTGATCAAATATTTGAAGTTCAATTGATTCATGTTGACTTGTATCTACAAAGAGATTTAAATCGTCATAGATTTTATTCGGCTGGTCAATTGTGGTCACAAGGTCTTTTTCTTTTGGCTCTGCTGGAGGAGGAGTATTATGAGTAGGTATTGTCATTTTAGTTCCATCTTGAATCTTGATCTTTTCTAGACTTTCTAATAATTGTTCTTTGACAGTACAAGTCTTTTTAGATTTTAAAGTATGAATTAATTGTTCAGTGTGATTTATATCTTCTTGTTGTACTGTAGTGACACCTAATCCAATACCATGATCTGAAGAAAAGTAACCATCTTCCTTTTCATGTTGATGTTGATGTTGCCAATTGTTATTATTATTATTATCAAGACCTTCACTAAAACAAGTAGGCAAATCTAATTCATTTTCAATGCCTTCTGCGATATGACGTGGATCCGGTGGTAAATAAAAACCACATGTCATATCAATCTCGGGAGTGATACCACAGCCTAATATAAAACTTGATAAACCTAAAAAGGTGGCAATAATTAAAGTAGCTTGAACTAATTCACCTCGACTCCAAGAATCACCTATTCCACCACTTAATAATTGTTGAATATCTTCAGATTCTAATTTCCATGGTTGCCTTGCTAATTTTGAAATTAAGACAGATATTTTACGTAACTTATGAGGAACATAATCAAGACCTCTTAACCAATTAGGGTCACCACCATTATAAAGAAACTCAATCTTGATATTTGAGAATAAATATTGACATCTTTGTTCTGCTGCTACCATCAGACCGATATAAGATTTCCAAGTACGATGTAAAGGACCCATGTTACCCTTCACTATTTTTGTATAGGTAACATGATATATTTCAAAGAAAGTAGGAAAGAAAGAAAGGACACGAAAGAGGTTAGCTAACCTTCCTTCATCAGTAAAAGTTTTTATCATCATCTGTCGTACATATTCATCTGAAGGTCTACCACCAGTAAAATCAGGTTGAGAAGAAGCAGAAATGATTGAAAGAGAAGGTTTTGTCATGATAAATTTCGGTTTTATATTTTCATTTGGCATAGAAGGATCTTCTTGTTCACAGCAATCATCTTTTTTCGTTAAAGGTTCATCCAGAACTGAGTTATTACAAGACCAAGGTGAAAAAGATAGATTAGATGAACGAGGATAAAGTGCAGCAGTTTGTTGAAATGTTGAATTATTTGATTCCAAAGAAAATATATCAATTAATGGGATAAAATAAGAAGGTGAATTATATTTTGCTTGTGGTATTGCAATTGTAGTAGTTTCCTTTTTTATAATAAAATATTAATTTTTTTTTTTTTTTTTTTTTGCATTAATATCTTTTTCTCACCTTTAGTCCAGTTAATAAATCTCTAAATGTTTGTCTAACATCAGAATATGGACACGATATAGATAATCTAAGAATTGTCAATAAAAAGTAAAACAATTGTTGACTATATTCATCATCATCACATTGAATTGTATAATCTGTTGCTGAATGATCTGATAAAGTAGGTGAAGTTGTAATTGGTGAAAGTGAACTACGAATATATGATTTGACAACCTGGATAATCTTTTCAAGTGCTGTTGCTCTATCTTCATAATTATCAACTTGTAATCCTTTAAATAATGCTATACGTTGTCTACAAGACTGAAGTTGACTTGCTCTCGAGTCTCGAACTATATTGTTGTTGTTTTTATATATTTTTTAGTTGAAAGTATATTTACACACAAAAAAAAAAAGGGTTACATGGAGCTTACTTATTTCAGCTGTAGATTCTTCTTGATTCATCTTGGACTAATGTTGCAAGTAAAAAAAAAAAAAAAAAAAAAAAAAAAAAAAGCAAAAAAAAAAAAGCAAAAAAGGTATAGAAAAAGAAGAAAAAGAAGAAAAATAAAATACAGAGTTTCTCTCTCACTCTCACTCTCACTCTCTCTCTTCTCTCTTTCTTATTTTTTGTGACGTATAATTTTACAATTTAGATTTTTCTTTATCAAAATAAGCTTTTTCTGTAACATGCATTCTTATTTTGCTATTACACAGTTTCTAATTATTTCTTACCTTTTTACTTTTTTAACATTTTTATAGAATCACAATTGTCTTTTTTTTTTTTTTTTTTTTTTTTTCCTTCAATCACATCTGCTCTGAAAATACTTTTTTTTTTTTGGCGTTTTTTTAAACCCAAATATTGAATTGTGGGGGACAACATGACATCATGCCGCCCAATTATTTGTCTCGCGCGCGCGCACAGAGACAAGAAAACAAAAACGTAACCCCCGTGACTTTTTTCACTCTGCTCGACTCTTGTCATCCCCCAAAAAGGCAGTTTCCCGCGCCATCATCCCCCATTAGAAGCTCCCCGTTCAAATACAAGAAGAAGAGCCGCTGCTGTACTCTCTACAATAGTTACAAAAATCATTTTATAAATGTGATTTTAATTTAATACACTAAAATAAATATAGATTATTTGTGTACAATTCATAAATGATAAAAAAGTAAGTGTATACAAGGTTAAACCCTGCATAATTAGAGCTTGTTAAGAACAAAAATGATAAATAATATAAAACACTTCTTTTCTGTAATTAATGGGAATAAATAGTTATTCATGTGTTAGTAAATAAATGATTGTAAATAAGAGCATATGACATTTTTTGTTGTTTCGGTAGTATAGGTATATCTTCTCAGTGATTTTTCGAGCCTCAACCTATTTGCCGGTTGTGAACAGTTCAATGAGAGACAAAGAGTGGAGAATTTTAATGTGTGTGTTCAAATCCCGGGTAATTATTTGCAAGTTTTTACCTTACAAATAAGCAGTTCCCAATGATTAGTAAAACTTGGGTCTGGTAAGATCATGATATTCAAACTCTGTGCTTTTAATGCGGAGTCTTTGAATTGTGAACACTGTTATGCAAACCTTTTTTTTTTTTATATATATTATTTTTTTATTTATATTACGTTTTGTGTATTATATTTCAGAAAAAGAATATTTTTATCTTTTTTTTTTTTTTTTTTATAAGAGACTGGCAAAGACTCTGTTATGACGACATATGCTTGGTCCATACTCATCATATTCTGCCTTGGTATGACAAGAATTATAAAATTCACCCTATATATATATATATATCAAAATTAGAATAAAAAAGTAACTTCATAAAAAAAAAAAAAAAAACTTACAGTAGAAGCCAATAAACTACCACCAAACCAAACAGCATGACGTTGCTTCTTGTGAGAAATAACATTTACTTCCATAGGTGTTGCCTTCATATCAGAACCACTAGTTGCTTCACTAAGTTGAATACGTCTATCAACTGTACGCTTAATATCACGTTGAAGTCTCTTATCGAATCCTTTAAACATGGTAGATCCACCAGACAAAACAATATTTTTATATAATCCTCTACGAACATCAATAGGACTTGTTTGAATCACTGTATCAACAATCTCGGGTAAAGGTGTCAAGAAATCAGAACTGGCAATTTCTGGGTTAAAAAAGATTTCAGGTGCAAGGAAACGTTCAAATCCAATATCGACGGAATATTCCTATATATTTATATATAAGTCTTTTTTTTTTTTTTTTTTTTACTCTTTCTTCTTTTAGATCTATCTAAACAAACCTTGCCAGTCAAAGAGTGAACACCATCATATTTTTTAAAATATTTTTGAGGCTCTTGTTCGTATTTTTTGAATTCCTTGACAATATCGGGACAAACATAACTGTAATCCTCCTTGATAGCTTGAGCAATACGGAAAGAATCCTCGGGAGGAATGTTGGTCTCACCACGTTCACGAAGTAAGTTTTGAACAAATGAGGTGATATCACTACCTGCAATAGGTACACTCTTGATGGAACTAGCAATAACGTAACCTTCAGCCTATATATATATAAATATATATTCAGTTGTCATTGCATCAAAAAAAAAAATTGCTTTATTATAACTTACAACAGGAATAACATGAGTAACACCATCACCAGAATCAACAACTGTACCGGTCAAGGTTTGTTCACTCACTTTACTCGAAGTCCAAGAAGCTGCTAAAGCCAAAACGGCTTGAACGGCAATATAAAGACCTTGTACGTTAAAAGACTCAAACATAATTTCGGCTGTCATTTCACGATTCTCTGGAGAATTCATTGGTGGTTCAGTCTAAATGAATATTTTGTATTAGTACCAATTTTTTTTTTTTCATCTTGCTTTAATTTTACCAAAAGGAAATGATGGTCTTCAGGTTCACAACGCAAATATTTAAAGATGGATTGTTCCCAAAATCTTTCCATATGATCCCAGTTACTAATTTGACCATGACGAATAGGATAGTTTAAAGCCATGGTTTTAGCATGTGCAAGTGCTTCATCTCCAATATAAAAGTCAAGGTCTTCAATACCTCGCTTAGAAGCTAAATTGTTACTGAGAAAAGAAGGCTTGCCTGGT
The DNA here is from genome assembly GCA_025716855.1 of Pilaira anomala. NCBI lineage: Eukaryota > Fungi > Mucoromycota > Mucoromycetes > Mucorales > Mucoraceae > Pilaira > Pilaira anomala. The sequence goes on along the minus strand of JAIXMQ010000100.1, from coordinate 36,034 downwards.
CTGCCCGTGCTGGAGGGTGATTCTCGTGTGGAAATGGCAGTAGGGAAAACAAAAGATGGTTCATTGTTTCCACTAAAACCAAGTTTAGTGTACCTTTATATAAATATATTTCTATCAGTATACTTCTTTTATATATATATATATTGTTTTTTTACGCGTCCTTTCTCTCCATTCTCACTTACCCTGTACCATTATCCATAACTACAACTGGCAATCTACTCATTTTTTCTATTCTTTTTTATTTACTGGTATTAGCTAAAATAAATATTGTAAAAAAAAAAAAAAAGCAACTTAAAAACATAAGCCAAGCTTTACACACAACGACAAAGGAAAGCGGGACATCAATAAATCTCATACAAAAAACACGGCTATTCAATTTTCGGAATAAAAACACAAAACTATGACATATTTGAGTTCACTGTATATGATTTACATTATTGTATCATTTTTTTCATGGCATACATATGTAATATAAGACAGCAAATGGGTGATTCTCTATAAATTTAGAATTGCATTGTCCGACTGAATAAGTTAAAACAAGTAGTTTTGTTTTTTTTTTTCGTTTAAAAAATGCAATAGTGTACAGGATTGCGCGGAAATAAGTAGTATCACAACAAGTTCATGCATTGCTTTTTTCAGCATTTATAATAAGAGAGATTGAAAGAGTCCGATGCCATTTTTTTAAATATATTATATTCAAGCATATGTCGATTAGGTAAACGACCAAAAGAACGAAAAGAGATGAGGAGAGAGAATATACAATTCAGATATCTACCAAATATAACAAAAATGTTGATATGAGTTCACTGATGTATTACGTGTATTATACTTGAAAAGACATATTTAATTAAAAAAAAACAGTATCGAGCATACATATGGATTACTTTGTAAACAACAAAATGACCCTATTTTGTGACTTTCTTGCGTTAATGGCAGGTCCGTTATATTTATGCCTCATCAATTATCTTCAACAGCTTTAACTACCCTCCCTCCCCTGCTGATATATTGCTCTCATTTAGACTCCTGCTTATTATAAATATGCAAATTGTGTGAGAGTTTTTAAAGGCGCGCATGTAATCAGTATTTTGTAAATAAATTTGTTTCATAGATCGACATTTAGATCATATAGTACACATTAGATAGATCGATATTTGAAAAAAAAAAGAAAATCATATACGCTATGTGTATACATATATGATATTTCAAAGTAGACTTTCTAAACTCGCTATGATACTAAAATACTTTATATTGACACTCTGATTGAACCGTGCGCCTTGTATATATAGGAGTACATGCATTGATGACTCTCTCGTACCCTAAGCTTTCACTCTCCTCAGTTGAATTAGATTACAGACTTGATGATCTGATAAAACTAATTATAGAAGAAGAAAAAAAAAAGCGAGTAATATGAGGTCTTTTTTTTTCATCTCATTTGATACTTGACAAATGACAGACAGCATTATATACGCCCAAATAAGAAGTGTTCTCATCATAATTTTGTCATTTTTTTAAATCTGAAACCATTGCTTGAAATAAATTAAATATATATATATATATATTTTTCTGGTTTTATTTCGAACGACTTTTTTTTGTTATAAATCCAAAAATATAATAAAATGACAGGTCATGTAATCTATGCGTGTCAATGTCTTAACATACGAATTCATCTTGCCAACAAATATTATTTGGAAGGGCATGAAAAGTATAGGAGGGAGAAGTTTGTACGAATAGCAGAATATGGTATATCAGGATGGTTATTTGAATTAGGTGCAAAAGGTGTGACAATTGTAAGTTTTTATTTTTCGTAAAAGAACAATTGATACTCAAGAAAAAAAAAAAAAAAATGTAGGAGTACACAAGTTTAATTCATACAAATTATGACTACACTGTTCAAGATCCGTCTAGTTGGACCACGATCAGTTGTTACAATTGTAATACAGGCGATGTTTATTCTGTCAAGAATAATCTAGGCATAAAATCCTTGGACTCTACTACAAACGATCTTTCTTCACTCGGTCGAATTGGGGATTATATTATCCTTCACCAAGGAGCAATTGTAATATACTTGTTTTTTTTTTTATTTTTAAATTATTCATATTTTTAATATGTATATGTACTCAATTTAGTTTGGAAAAGAGATTGAAAAATTACAGAAAAAAACGACTTATTCAAATACATTTCATATCATTTTAAACCCTGATTTACCTGTGAATCATGCATCTCTTGAGAAAGATGAAGGTTAGCAAAAACAAGTTAAAAAAAAAAGGGGGGAGATATCTATTTGTTTTATCATACTAACCCTGATTTATCACCAAAAGGCGTCTTAATTTCTCAACAAAAGCAAGTACAACGCATATTAAAACAATCTTTACTGGAGCTAGAAGACGCAACCGAAAAACGAATCGAGGCATATAAACAAGAGCAACATATTTTACTGAGGAGAGAAAAAGAAAAGGCCCTGTACGATGGTACAATCTTGTGGCAAACGATGAAAGTAATTGCCAATACAATCCGAGAAGAGAAACGATTACTTCAAAATGTAGACCAATTACAACAACGAAGAAAGTCATCGATACTTGATTTATTAACAAGCAGTAATAATAATAATCGAAAATTTAGTGTTGAAGGTCCTATTGAAAATACACGAAAAGAACCTTTAGGGCCAATAAACGAGTTACCTCCGTTCCAAAGAAGGTCTTCCCTTGTTTCTCCTCCTAATCAACATAACTTGCACCCACTTACGGCTGCATTGACGCACGATACAAACATGACATTACCTTCTTCTAAAAGTACTGGTTCATGGTTAGAGGACCCTATGTTTATATTAGATGAAGAAATTGATACTAGGGACCATGAAAAAAGAAGACAATCAATAAAATTTACTGGAAATGACGAAGGTATATAATAGTAGTAGTAAACACATATTTTATTGTCTGCAGTACATATACTAAGGTGGCTCATACTACTATAAGTTTTTTTTTCAGGTCATTCAGTTCCTTCCATAGTAACTCCTGCGTCAACATCAGGTAAGAATGAAATCAGTCAAAACACATCTGCGCATCCCTCGTCTTTTTGGATAGAACATACATTGATAGAAGATAAAAAACGAAAGCCCTCATTTATAGGATTTGATTGTTCTGAAGTGGATAGAAAAGTTTCTTCAGAATTAGAAACAGAAATAACAAAGAAAAAATCACCAGAGAATTCATCGATTGTTGATAACACTAATAATAATCATACCCGACATAATAAAAGCAGTAATCTACCAGAAGAAGAACAAGATCTTCCATCAATCACTCCTCCTCATTTATTTGTACTTGGTACAGAAAAGGAAAACCTATTTGGATCCGTACCACGCAAAAAAAGTATTAGAAACAAGCCTACGGACTGACTAAAAAAAAAAAAAAGAAAAAAACTCTTTATTTTTTTTTAACATTTTTTTTTTATATTTATATGCCTGTGTATATAATAAATAATAATAGTAGTTAATAAGTAGTAATAGTATAATTAAAGAGTGTGTGGTTGAAAGAGAGAGAGAGAGAAAGTGTGTGTGTGTGTGTGTGTGCGTGTGTGTGAGAGAGAGTATATATAAGAGAGGAGAGAGAAAGAGAGAGAGAGAGAGAGAGAGAGAGAGAGAGAGGAGAAAATTACATCAAAATACAACCGCAACAACCATCATTTCTTGTATCAGACATTTCAAAATTTTCTCTTTGACCTCCCCTTGATCTACCTTCCTGTTCTTTATTCATACGACGAATTTCTCGTACAACCTCATAAAAAGTATCATCGACTCTGATACGTTGCTTTGCTGATGTTTCACTAAAAGGACATCCAAAACTTTTAGCTAAATCTCGACCTTCTTGGCCTGATACTTGTCGATCTGATTCTAAATCACACTTGTTTCCAACTAATACCATTGGAAATGAATCACGATCTTTTACACGTCGAATTTGTTGATAAAATGTGTTGACTTCTTCAAATGATAACCGAGACGTAATTGAATATACTAATACGAAACCTTCTCCGTTTCTCATGTATTGTTCTCTCATAGCACTTTTAAAATATTTCTGTAAGTAAAAATCACACACACACACACACTCTCTCTCTCTTTATATATATATCTCACCTGTATTCTTCTTGACCAGCAGTATCTAATACATCCAGTAAAGCAGTTTCTTCATCAATTACACACTGTTTACGATAAGAATCTAAATTTATACATGAGTTTTTTCGTAATATATTTGACACACTATTCATTTTTTTTTTTTTTAAACTACCTTCAATGGTAGGATCATATTCGTCGACAAAGTGAGACTGAATGAATTGAATGGTCAACGCAGATTTACCGACACCTAATATTGTTTAAACTTTTTAGTCTTTTTTTTTTTTTTTTTTTTTTTTTTTATTCGTCATCTAACTTACCACCACCACCAACAATAACAATTTTGTACCTGAAAAAAAAAATAAAAAAATAAAAAAAAAGAAAAGAAAAAGAAAGAGAGAAAGAGAAAAGAAACTCAGTTTAAACAGCGTTTATTTTTTAATATGATATTTTTTGTAATTTACTCTCTAAGAAACGAAGCTTTTGACATTGAAAGTTTTTGTTTTTGTTATTGTTTTGAAAAGAGATGAGAAAAAAAGAAAAAGGTAAAAAAATAAAAATAAAAAATTAAACCTAAAACAAAAAGAGACAAGAGAGACAGAGACTGTTCTCTGTAACACGTCTGCATGAGATGAGTTTCCCTTATTGGTCTTTGTAACAACAAATCATTCTCTATTATTGCATATCTTTTATTTTATTCTCTCCCTGCATTGATTCTATAGTTGTTGTAAAAATAGATTGATTGATCTCCTATACTAATTAGACATACTCCCCTTCATAAATAATTAAAAATGGAGCAGGAGGATTTGTTGAAATAACATAAAACACTCGCATTTTATACTACACACAACAAAGCGCGAAAAATGACACGATTTTACTCTTTCTCTCTCTTTCCCTTTCACTTTTTTTTTTTTTCCACTCCTTTTTTTGTTTTTGTTTCTACGACAAGTTTACATACTTTTTATTTTTGAAAGATAAAATCAGTTTTTTAAAAAGATGAAAGTTTTTTAATTTTTTTTCAAAAAAAAAGGTGATTTAGAAAAGATCAGCGTTAGCGGGGAACTCAAAGACAACTTCCTTGCCAGTAAGCTTCTTGTAGATGGCAGAGAAAGAATCAATCTTGTACTCAAGAGAAGTAGCATCCTTGGCATCGAGGAAGACCTTGAGGGTCTTGGAACCATCAACCTTTTGGCGGAGTCTCTTACCAATGATCTCAGTAGGGAAAACGAGATCGTCCAAAATGGCATCGTGGACAGCACTCAAAGTACGAGATCTGGGACGAGGTTGCTTACCGGTGTTACGACGGGTAGGAACAGGTAAGATACGACGTTGAGCAACGAAGACAACATGACGGTCAGAGAACTTCTTTTCGAGTTCACGAGTGAGCCTATTCAGTTCATTAGTTTATGTTTTTTTTTTTTTTGCCTTTCTCTAGTAATTCTAAATACTTACTTTTGTTGAATCTTGTTGAAGCTCTTGACCAAAGGAACGGGAACGAAAATGACAATAGCCTTCTTACCGGCACCGAGCTCGACCTGTAAATAAAATAATAATGAGTCTCCATGGTTACTTTTTTTTTTTTTGCAAACAGCCATAAAGTCCTTACTTCCTTAGCAGCAGTAATGTACAATTGCTTAAGTTCGGGAATGCTAGATTGTAAGTCAACGAGAGCTTGAGCGATGGAGAGTTCAGTCTCGTCAGCAGGAGCGGCACCATTGGCCTTTTGAATCTTGTGCGAAGCCATTGTCGTCTGATAACTAAAACCAAAAAGAAGGAAAAAAAAAAAAAAAAAAAAAGTCAATCATCCAGTCTAAAAAAAAATCGTATCCATCATCCATCCATCTCATTCCCTCTTCTTTTTTCCATCAATCTATTCTCTTTTTCGTTTTCTAAAATATACACACACTCTCTTTTGTTATGGTTTCAATACATACGTTTTAAGGACCCGGAAAAAAGAGAAAGTACTTACAGTTCGCTTTGCTTGACACCTATTTTCTGTTACTCCTCTCCTCTGCTCTTTCCGCCCGCCACTTTTTTTTTTTTTGGGAATACACCACACAAAAGCTTGCGCGGGCGGGAATTTAAAAGTTTTTTTTTTTTTTTTTTTTTTTTTTTTTTTTTGCCTTGTTGACTCAAATGAATACAGGTTTCTTTTACGAAAGGGTAGCTTAGATATATTGTAGGTTTTTTTTTTATAGAATATAAATAAAATAAACAGCAACTCTTATTCATTATTATTTATAAAGTTTCAAAATGGCCGCTGCTGCACGTTCTCCCGAAGTTATGGAATTAACCAAAACTATTGATTACTCTGTCAAACACCCTCTTCAAAACACCTGGACTTTATGGTTTGATAACCCAGGAAAAAAGGCCAGTGCTCAATCATGGGCAGATAATTTGAAAGAAATCATCTCTGTTGATACTGTTGAAGATTTCTGGAGGTAAAAAAAAAAACGAAAAGAACTTGAACGTTTGAGAGATCGTGTTAGTTTTCATATTAACACTTGTAAAAAAAAAAAGCACCTTCAACAATATTGCAAAGGTAAACCATTTAGGTCCTAGCTCAAACTATCACCTTTTCAAGCAAGGTATTCGTCCTGAATGGGAAGACGAGTCAAATGCTGAAGGTGGAAAGTTCGGTATTCAATTCCCTAAGAACAAAGCTGGTGAAGCTATTAACGAATACTGGATGTATCTTGTAATGTATTTAAACAATGGAGAAAAAAAAAATTTTTTTTTGTATTAATCGATCAAAGGAAATTTTTTATTACAATAGCTTTTAGCTGTCATTGGAGAACAATTAGCTACCGATGAAGAGATTTGTGGTGCTGTTATTTCTGTTCGTAAGTCATTCTATAGACTTGCTTTGTGGGTAAAGACTTCTGACGACGAGGAAAAGATTGAAAAGATCAGGTACAAACAGATAGAAGAGGATATAGAGACATGAGTTATATTAACGGTAATTTATCATTACTTTAGTCAAGAACTTAGAAAGGCTCTTAACCTCGCTGAAGATATTCCTATCGAATTCACTGCTCATGGTGAATCCCCTGCTAAGGTCGCTGCTGCTTTAGCTGCTGCCTCTCTTGAAGAGAACAATGCTGCCGCTGTCGGTTCTGAGTCCGCTGCTATTGTTGCTGAAGGTGAGACTGATGGAACTGTCAATGCTGAAGGTGCTGTTCAAGCCGAAGCTTAAGTTCTCTAATTTTCTTTTTTTTTCTTAAAAAATAATTAATTCTTTTTTTTTTCTCTTCGTTATATCGTTTTCGTTCATAATAAAAAAAAAACATTCAAAAATCATTAATGGGCTTTTCTGATAAGTTGCTTTTCTGACAAGTTGTTTTATCTACATTTGATGAACATCATAGATCAGAAGTCATCTGACAGCGAGTTGTCAATTTGAGCTATTACTCTGACTTTTAACTGTATTAATACGTCACATTGTGTGTGCGTTAAATGAGTGAGTGTGTGTGAAAGGGTTTATTTCTGCGCCTCTTTTATTTTTTTTTCTAGTTATCTTTTTTTATTTTTATTTTTTCTAGTTTTTAAAATGGGAGACGGTAAGTTGTTTTTTTATCAAAAATAACAGAGAATAAAAACTCATACTTGTCTTATAAACAAACAAATAAAATAGATATTGAAAACGAGATCAAAGCGGCACAAGCAAAACGTGCTATTATTACAGACAAAGATATTAGTAAAGCCATTTTGGACAATGAAAAACATGCCAGTATGGAAGGTGTCTCATACGATACCGATCTTTACACCACCGACAAATTTGCCGGGTACTCCACCACTTTAAACGATGAAGAAGACGAAGACGATGAAGTGTATCAAGAGACCAAACGTAAACTCAATTCATACACAGCATCTAAGGATATTTTGAATGAAGCAACAGAGGGTTCAGATAGTCATGACCCATTTGCCTCAACTATGCGTGAACGTACTATTGCCGGTAGACAGGATGAGTACCAACAACGTCGATTCAACCGTATGCTTTCACCCAGTAGAAAAGATGCTTTCAGTGAAACCAACGACGATACTGAATCACGATCTTATTCAGAAGTAGCTCGTCAAGCTGAATTAGAGCGTGAAGAGCAAAGAGTCTTGGCTATTATTGCACAAAAGAAAAAAGAAGAAGCTGAAACAGGTGTACGCGCACAAGTTCAAGTGGAAGAAACACCAACTGCCACAAGAAAGAAGAGAAGATGGGATGTTGCTACACCTGTTTCTCAAAATGTTGATGCCACTCCTGTTGGCAATGCAAAACGATCCAGATGGGACGCTACCCCTGTTCGTAGTAACGATCCTGATGCTACTCCTGTACGTTCTACCTCCGAATGGGATGTCGAAGCTACACCTAAAGGAACTACAAAGAGGTCTCGTTGGGACGCTACACCAGTCGCTGGTACACCAGGCGTTGATACTTTGATGGCTACACCTGTAGGTGGTATGGGTATGATGACACCTAACCCAAACATGACACCAGAAGCAACCAATGCCATGCGTTGGGAACGTGAATTAGATTCACGTAACCGACCTCTTTCTGATGAAGAATTAGATAGTATGTTTCCAGCTACCGGTTATAAGATCCTTGACCCACCTGCTGGTTATGAACCTATTCGTACTCCTGCACGTAAATTGACAGCAACACCTACACCTATGGGAGATACAGGATTTGTGATGCACGATGAACAAAGACAAGTTGTAGCATTAGACTTACCCTCTGAGATTCCCGGTGTAGGTGCTTTACCCTTCTTTAAAGAAGAAGATATGCAACATTTCGGTAAACTCTTGGATGAAAAAGATGAAGGAGCAATGTCTATGGATGAATTGAAAGAAAGAAAGATTATGAGATTATTATTAAAGATCAAGAATGGTACACCACCTATGCGTAAAGGTGCGCTCCGTCATATTACGGATAAGGCTCGTGATTTCGGTCCTGGACCTTTGTTTAATCAAATTTTACCTTTATTGATGTCACCTACTTTGGAAGATCAAGAAAGACATTTATTGGTTAAAGTTATTGATCGTATTCTTTATAAATTGGATGATCTTGTACGTCCCTTTGTACACAAAATTTTGGTTGTCATTGAACCTTTATTGATTGATGAAGATTATTATGCTCGTGTAGAAGGTCGTGAAATTATCTCAAATTTATCAAAGGCAGCCGGTCTTCCTACTATGATTACTACCATGCGTCCTGATATTGATCATGCAGATGAGTATGTACGTAATACCACTGCTCGTGCTTTCTCTGTTGTCGCTTCTGCACTTGGTATTCCAGCTCTTTTACCATTTTTAAAGGCTGTTTGTAGATCAAAGAAATCATGGCAAGCACGTCATACTGGTATTAAGATCGTACAACAAATTGCTATTCTCTTAGGTTGTGCTGTTTTACCTCATCTCAAAAACTTGGTAGAAGCTATTGGTCATGGTTTAGAAGATGATCAACAAAAGGTACGTACAATTACTGCTTTAGCTATTGCAGCATTAGCCGAAGCAGCAGCACCTTATGGTATTGAATCATTTGATTCTGTCTTGAAACCTCTTTGGACTGGTATTCGTAAACATCGTGGTAAAGGATTAGCTGCTTTCTTAAAGGCTATTGGATACATTATTCCATTGATGGATGATGAATATGCCAATTATTATACGAAGGAAGTTATGGTTATTTTAATTCGTGAATTTCAATCACCTGATGAAGAGATGAAGAAAATTGTATTAAAGGTTGTAAAGCAATGTGCTGCAACAGATGGTGTACAACCTAGTTATATCAAGGAAGAGATCTTGCCCGAGTTCTTTAAACACTTCTGGGTGCGCCGTATGGCTTTAGATCGTCGTAACTATAAGCAAGTAGTTGAAACAACAGTTGAATTAGCAAATAAGGTGGGCGTCTCTGAAATCGTAAGTCGTATTGTGAATGACTTGAAGGATGAAAGTGAACCTTATCGTAAAATGGTGATGGAAACAATTGAAAAAGTAGTTTCTAATTTGGGTGCAGCGGATATTGATCCACGTTTGGAAGAACTCTTGATTGATGGTATTCTTTATGCTTTCCAAGAACAAACAGTAGAAGATATTGTCATGTTGAATGGTTTTGGTACTGTTGTAAATGCACTTGGTATGCGTATTAAACCTTATTTGCAACAAATCTGTTATACCATTCTTTGGCGTTTAAATAACAAGTCTGCTAAAGTACGTCAACAAGCTGCTGATTTAATTTCTCGTATTGCTGTTGTCATGAAGAGTTGTGGTGAAGAGAAGTTGATGAGTCAATTGGGTCAAATTCTTTATGAATATCTTGGTGAAGAATATCCCGAAGTATTAGGTTCTATCTTGGGTGCCTTAAAAGGTATTGTTAATGTCATTGGTATGGCTAGTATGACACCACCTATTAAAGATCTTTTACCTCGTTTGACACCTATTTTACGTAATCGACATGAAAAGGTGCAAGAGAATTGTATTGATTTAGTTGGTCGTATTGCAGATCGTGGTGCAGAATATGTTTCTGCTCGTGAGTGGATGCGTGTTTGCTTTGAATTATTGGATCTTTTAAAGGCCCATAAGAAGGGTATTCGTCGTGCTTCAGTCAATACATTTGGTTATATTGCAAAGGCTATTGGTCCCCAAGATGTATTAGCTACTTTATTGAATAATTTAAAGGTACAAGAACGTCAAAATCGTGTTTGTACAACGGTTGCTATTGCCATTGTTGCTGAAACTTGTGCTCCTTTTACTGTTTTACCGGCACTTATGAATGAATACAGAGTACCCGAATTAAATGTACAAAATGGTGTCTTGAAATCACTGTCGTTCATTTTTGAATATGTTGGTGAAATGGGTAAAGATTATATTAACGCTGTCGCTCCTCTTTTGGAAGATGCTTTGATGGATCGTGATCTTGTCCATAGACAAACTGCATGTACTACAATCAAACATATGGCATTAGGCGTTGTTGGTCTTGGCTGTGAAGATCCACTTCGACATTTACTCAACTATATATGGCCTAACATTTTCGAGACAAGGTAAGAAAACAAAAAAAAAGTGTCTTTTATATAGTTATAACTAAATTGGTTCCTTTTTTTTTCTAGTCCTCACGTTATTAACGCGGTTATGGAAGCAATTGAAGGTCTTCGTGTTGCACTGGGTCCTGCTACTATTCTTCAATACACATTGCAAGGCTTATTCCATCCAGCAAGAAAGGTACGTGAAGTCTATTGGAAAATTTACAACACATTATATATCGGTAGTCAAGACGCTCTTGTACCATTTTATCCAAGATTGGAAGATGACGAACGTAATCATTATCAACGAACTGAATTAGATTATGTTCTTTAAGCAACCTTTTTCTTTCATTCACTTTTCCTTCATCATATTTTATATAACACATTTGCAAATAAAAACAAATAAATAAATTTAGTTTCAAATTGATATTTTTATTTTTTTTTTAAAACATTTCTTTTTATATATTGGCGAGCACTAATTTGAAAGTCTAACATTTCAAACATTAAAAAAAAGGTAGGTGTAAAAGGGGAAATAGAATGGGCAGCAGTATTGCCAACAATATTTTGTTTATTAACGATCGACTTCACCAAACACAATATCCTGTAACAAAAAAGAAAACATTAATTACGCATATAATTCTTCAAATTCAAGCAAAAACTTACCATAGTACCAATAATGGTGACCATATCAGGAAGTAAATGGTTACGAGACATGAAATCAGCACCTTGAAGATGAGAGAAACCAGGAGCTCTGTTTTTTGTTGTTTGATATAAGTTAATTAAATTCACTTTTATATATGCTTTTTTTCTTACCTGATCTTGCATCTGTAGGGTCTGTTGGAACCGTCAGAAACTAAGAAGACACCAAATTCACCCTTAGGGGCTTCGACAACAGTATAAGTTTCACCAGCAGGGACAGAGTAACCTTCAGAGTAAAGCTTGAAATGATGAATTAAAGCTTCCATATCCTTCTTCATGGCAGCACGAGGAGGAGGAGTGATCTTCCAGTCATCAGTTTTAATAGGACCTTCGGGCATTTGGTTAACACATTGGTTAATGATACGAATAGATTGACGCATTTCTTCCATACGACAGAGGTAACGATCGAAACAATCACCATTTTGACCAATAGGAACATCAAATTTAACCTTATCATAAGCATCATAAGGGTTAGTCTTACGAATATCCCAAGGGATACCGGAACCACGAGCAAGAACACCAGAGAAACCCCAATCTTCAGCTTCTCTCTTAGTGACAGTACCAATATCACGAGTACGAATTTGCCAGATACGGTTACCGGTCAAAAGTTCTTCAATTTCATCAACACGATCACCAAATTGTTCAGACCAATCATGAATATCAGCTAAAAGACCAATAGGAATATCAAGAGATACACCACCTGGACGAACATAATTAGCATGAAGACGAGCACCAGAACAACGTTCGTAGAATTCCATCAACTTTTCACGTTCTTCGAACATCCAAAGTAAAGGAGTTAAAGCACCAACATCCATAGCGTGAGACATAACGGCCATAATATGGTTCAATACACGTGTAATTTCACCAAACATGGTACGAATGTATTTTGCACGCTCAGGTACCTCAATATTCAAAAGCTTTTCAACTGCTAAGGAGTAAGCTTGTTCGTTAGTCATCATCGAAACATAATCCAATCGATCAAAGTAAGGTAAAGCTTGAAGATACGTCTTGTATTCAATCAATTTCTCAGTACCACGATGCAATAAACCAATATGTGGATCTGCACGTACAATTTCTTCACCGTTTAATTCAAGAATAAGACGTAAGACACCATGTGCAGCAGGATGTTGAGGTCCGAAATTGACAGTAAAATTACGCATTCTGCTCTCATCCTCATCCTCGACAGCTACATGTAATAAAATGAAAAGGAGGAATTTTTAGCCAAACATTCCTGCTAATTATTTTTTTATCTCTTTCTTTTTGATGTTGCTCTTCTTTTTCTCTCTCTCTACACAAAACACTTACCACCAAACGCATTGTCCTCGGAAATAGTAGTGATGGGAACGTCTCCAATAACACCTTGTTCTGCAGCAGTTGCCATTGTACGAAGAGGTTGATATGTCTTCAAAGGCATAGCACGAGGTCTAAGCATAGAGGTGCGAGTGGTGTTGAAGGCAGTTGCATTAGCAAGTCGACGTGCCCACATTCTAGTAGCAAATGACATTATATATGTTGTTGTGTTGTTAAATATATAAAGAGAGTGGGGAGTGAAAAACTAAAGAAAAATTATCGTCTACTTTTTTTCTAGAAAAAAAAAACTGAATCCTATTTTACAAATTTAAAAAAAAAAGAAGGTTATAAATGTTGGATTAATAAATTGGTAGATCGAAAATTGTCATAATCAATTTTAGTTGCTACCTTTTTCTTTGGTTAGGTAAAAAAAAAAATAGATACTTTTTCTCTCCACAAGAACTGTTTTCAAAAGCCAGGTTGGGGAAGACAGGGGGCGCCGGATAAAATTCTGTGGATTGTTTTTTGAATATCCGATAGAAGAAGTAGCAGTTGAAAGATGCAACAATAACAAGGTAAAACCTTTATTTATTTGACATCAATGTAAGCAAAAACCTGGTTCAAATATCATACAACTTTTGGTAAGTAATATATACATGTTTTACAGGAAAATATAGAATAGCAACAGATATCCTATTTGCATTCAAAGGTTTAAGAGACATTTGATTTGATAAGAATGCTTATAAGAATGATTAACAATAGCAGCTTTGATTAGTAAAACTTTAAATCATGTGTATATTATAACTGTAGATTAAATAAGATGGAATATTTTGGGCTTTGTTAGGCTTTAAAAATAGTATGAGCTCTAATCAACCAGTAGACTTTGCGATAGAAAACTGCGCGCAATGATTTCGTTTTGTTGCTTCTACAAAACTTTCCTTACTGATTAGCTATCAAACAGTCTTCTCAACTTTTTTAAAAGGATATTAAGGATAATGCCATTTTCTTAATTTCAATAGTTACTCTTATTTCTGTCTTCATAAAAACTAATGCGATGGATAGGAGCTGTAAGTTCGTTTGAAGTTTTTTGGGATTGTGAATCTGTTTGATCTATAGCAATTCTAGCGGTTTATATAATAATATTCACTCCAAGACTGCCAAATAGTATTAGAGCCATATTTCTAAGTAAGAAATAGCTTTTAAAAAAATATTAAATGTCTTAGGGTCATATCGCCTTTGTTTATTGTAGTTGATGTATTAGAATTTGCCCTATGTAAAGACCACCCTTCATTTTATTCTTGATCTTGAGTTTCCTTTCTTCAAATATTCATAAGCACTGCTGTTACATATTTACTTGTTTTTTCTTCCTCTACAAACAATAGCTCTAAATTCGATCATCCCGGATAATTACCTACATCTAATCAAATTCCAAACTTCTTGGTTTCTATCGAGAAGATTGAAAATATAGTTTTTATTAGTTGCATTCAGTTTGTCAGAGCGAATGATTGAAAAATTCACACAACCAAGCACAATTACTTTAAGTGCTTTAAAAAATGATTAAGAAAAAGTTGGAAAATTTCAGTGACAAATATAAGTAGATTTTCATACAGTAATACATGTTGAGAGAGGATAATAATATCCAATTCTTTGTTTGATCTCATTTATAATAGTAATTGAGCTGGTAATTAGAAGAGATTTATGTCAATTTTTGAAGCAGTTACTTTACAAGTTGAACCCTTTTCAGCTATTTCATCTGTTAATTCAGGATATTCTACTATGTTTAATCTTTTGATCTTACCTATTTTTGCTGCTATAAAAACATTTTATTGACATTAGGTATATTTTTTTATGTAGGTACCTAATATAGAAGAATGGTGAAGATACTCAAAAATTAACGACGCCATATTCGAATGCAATATTTTCAGCTTGTTATTTTACTTGTTGAAATATATGTATTCCATTTCTGCTGATTAATCAATTGATCGATGTTTCATGGAAAATGCCTCCATGAACCTCTTGTCTTCCGTATTCTTAAATGACTGCTCTTTGTTACTCTATTCCGAAAGATTATCAAAAATCATTTACTTTGTTATATAAAGACTTATCTAAATTTACTAAGTTTCAGGTTTCTGTGGAATTAAATAATTATGTTAGTTACTGAAGTAGTAATACCCTTATACATACTAATGCATAGATGTATGGATTGTTTTATTTTCTCATCTATCCACGAGTGAAGTAAAACGTGGTAGATTACGGAGCTAAAAAAAATTACATTAAAAAATACTCGCTGAGAGACAAGATGTATGCTAAAACATAAAATGGGTAGTTTCGAAGTGTCTCTGACAAATAAAGTAAAAAGAAACGATATATTTCAATACACATGTATCATAGTCGTAAAGACGTGTATAGCAGCTTTAACTTATTTTTAATAAACTAAACTTCAAAGCTAGCCCATGTGTAAACCAAATATATAGTACGTATCATCATTGCTTTATCAAATATACCCTTTTTTTTTTAGTGATCAACAGCATTTTGCTTAATTCAAAGTAGATGTAACCACGCTTTTGAAAAGTAATAACTGTTTGATACGAATACAAACAGCCCACTCCCAAATATAAAATAAAAAGTTGCTACTGAAAAAGTAGATCATGTTTCGTCTTTCTACTAAAATTTGTGAAATCATAGGATACATGCAAGGTAACAATAACTTGGGTTTAAAACTGGGAATTTTCGGTGAATGCAAAAGGTATGTAGTCTATATCGTGCAAGAAGTTAGCGAAACACCAATTATTTACAAAACACTATGAAACAAAAGAATAAAATTTGTCTTTCTTGCTACGTAAACCAAAAAAATTATATTTTTTACAGCTAGCTATTTTGCAAATTTCCTGTTATTATGTTTGATTTGCTAATTATATGTAAAAAATATTATCTAACTATATAGATATTATTGACAAAAAGACTGGCCAGCATATTAAAATGACATGGCAATAAAAGAAAAGAGAATATGCAATTATATACACCTGCAGATCAGTTAAAACAGCCGTTTTTATTTAATTGCATCAAAGAATGCACACTAAAAAAAAAAAAGGTTATGTGTGATTGTCCAAATTGAGAAAAAGTTCCAAGAACATTTAAGAAATCTAAAATTATAGACTACTGCTGAGATCAACCCGACACTTTGGGTGACTCATAATGGTCCTAGCAATATGCCAGTATCGACCGAATGATACCACATAATGTAAAGCAAGCAACTTGTTATTTTAATTACATTTTTTCTCGATTGATTTGTAATAAAACTAAAAAAGCATTTAATTCTGTTTTCTGTCTTTTCATTTTAAATTTATAGAGATTTTTTATGAATATATCAGGATGACATAAAGATGATTTAATTTTCAGACAAAAGTCTGTGCGACTTTTTTTACATGAATAACTACTTAAATATTGTAAAAAGTTACATGAAAAAAAAAATTGTGTAGTACATTAAAAATAGTCATGATCATGAGTGATAAAGGTACTAAAAAATATGTCCTCATCTCCTATCATAGCTAAGGTCATTATATTTTGATTTGAGGTACGTGCATTTTCTATAAAAAAAATATACTGATGAAAATACATTTTTAAATGACAGACGTATCAACTAACTCCTTTCCCTCCCTTTTTTTTTTTTTATTACTGTCAATAACTCATGACGTTTTGACAAACAGAAACAAGTTTCCTGACACATTATGTAATTGTACTTGATAATCTGGTGGAAATTTTCAGTCTTCCCGTTTTCATAAATGGCAAGTGTACACTTTGTCCTTATTTCTTACAAGGTCGCTGGGAAGATGAAGTGAGTCCGAAACTGGGTATTAAACTTTTTAAGAGTCTTTTCTTTTGTAAGCTTTGTTTTTGTAACATCTTGTTCTAAGTAATAGTAATAATAATCATAAGTATGTATTACCGCACAAGTAGGATTGCTTTTTTTCAATTTACGTACGTTAAATCAAACATTTAAGTGTGTGCATCATATGTTAGTCTTTTTTTTTTTTTTTTTTTTTTTTTCGATGAAGGGTGAGATTGATATATGTATACAATAAGAAAAATCTTCCCCTTTTTAAACTCATATTACCATTACACGGAATGACAATTCCAGAAAGAGCAGAAGATGGCATCATCAGATATTTATATTTTAAGTCAGATCAATCATTTCTGTTAAGAACATGCGCACCTTTGACAGAATAAATTAAGCGACATGTACAAAGTTTGAAATTTCTATAGCCTGAAAGCATTCTATTTTCAGAATAATAAGGTACAAGACACTATTTACTTTTTTGGATTACAAGGAATACACAGGCATTTTTTTTTTTTGTTAGATCTCTTTCCAGTGTGAGACGGTAACAAGAAAACCATTTCTAAACTTCTTTCACTGTTCTTTTCGTCATCTTTCTATTTCTATTTCAAAAAAGTTAAATTAGGAGGATCCAAAATGTTGGTTCTCTAGGATTGGATGCAAATGAGACTTGGTTATGCCTTTGACATTTGTATTAGAGCCGAAAGCCATGTGTGGTATACACACCACATTGCTGTGTAGAGGCCAACTTTTGCCAACAATACGTAGGATGCTTTTTGGTAAGATTGTAAAGTAAGCTGCTGCTTATTAGGCGTAATTGTTATGACATTTGACATAATCATTTATGTTAATGACAAAATGGGTGACCAAATATGAAAATGGCGGTTGGCGTTATAACAATAACATCTGATATACAAACAGACGACATAATCCTTCAGAACAACAATAATAATAATAATAAAATACTAGTAAAAAAAAAGAAAATTTGATTATTTCGTTAAATAAATAAATTAAAATAACGGACCTTTTATTGTTTTATACTACACAACAATAAGGTATGAGTGCACATGCAAATACAGTAACTATTGCGTAAACAAAAGGGGGAAAAGATGAATTTCCTTGGTCTTTACAGGAGTAGCATGAAAAATAATGCTATTTTGGTGCTACATTAAAAAAAAAAGAAAAGATTAATAATTACATCATTTTTCTATTTATGAAAAGTAAACAAACAGTTTACATTTGTCATCTAAATTTTCTTTGAATTAAATGAAAAATATATGGAAAAATGTAACTTTTTTTTTGACACAATTCTTGCTACTTCGTATGACCACAACTTGGTATGGGTAAAAAACTCTTTTTGAGTCCGCGAACAAAGTTTTCAAATTAATTTTTTTCTTTGAGTACGCGCTTTATGTCAAATTCCAGGTTTCGGCTTTTCTACCCGATAACCTGTGCCGAAAAAGTTGCAAGAAGATCGTACTGTCCAAGTACCCATTCTTTAGTCCATTGGCTTTTTTTTTTACCAATATTAGAGAGGGTCGGTAGAGTCGTAAATATCTTTATTATTTAACAATTTACACAAAAAAAAAAAAAAAAAGAAAAAAAAAACGAAACAATAACCATGTATGGACGATCCCCTGTGTTTCGTGTGTACCTGCCTGACATTAAAAACAAGCCCTGTGTTTTATGTTTTTTCTATATTTTATCGTCAGAAATTTAAAAGAATACACAATTCAACCTTAATCTTATCAATGACTTTATTGACGTACAACACTTCTTTTAAAAGAAAAATCAGTAATTTATTTTCTTGATGATACCTGAAAAAGGAAATAGGAGGAAAAAAAAAAAAGCACGTTAGGTAATAGGGGTGCACGAAGATCTATATGTTAGATGTATATGATGTAAACGCTTTGATTACAAGTACTTTGAATACAAGGGTGACAAAGGGATCCGAACCGGATCCTAATGATTAGGAAGAGTTTATCGATCTAAATACGTCAGAGAATATCACATTTTTTTTAATAGCAAAGCACTTTATAATTAGTATACATCTCAGTCATTTATTAGCTGGTCGTTTCGTGTGTATTGGCTGAAGGTAGCACATTACACGCTAGAGTGACTTAATTGATGTAACTCCGCTATTCTCACTCATTCACTCACCTTCGCAACTTTTTATCTCTCATTATTTCATGATCTCCTACATTTTTTATTCGGGTTCATGCGCTTGTTGTAAATATATTTTTTTTTTGGGGGTATTTAAATAGTCTGTTTTATTTGTGTTTCTTTCCTTTCCCTTTCTTTTTTCTTTACTTCCTTTATATATACACAAATACATATTTTTTATAATGCCGCCTTATTCAAATCTATCTTTTGAAGAAATTGAAGCTAAAGAATGGGCATCCAACACAGTCGAAACAATTCTTAAAGACATTACGCCTGTGTCGTTTCAATCAGTAGAAATTTGTCGTCAAACCGAAAAACCCCAAGAATTACGGACCGTGATAAACAAAGAATACCCTAAAAAGAATGAATATAACAACCGAACCCGACGTTCCTTTTCCTTTCTCGAGAGCAATTTGTTTTTTACACCCAACGACGAAAGAGTACGACAAAAGAATACCCGTAGATCTCAAAGTACTGTGCTGCCAAGCATTAGCTCTGATACTCAAGAAACTTGTAATGAACCAACTAATTATTCTACTAGTTTCTCCAGTCGTATCTGTGATGCTTGGCATAGTACGGATCGTGCATCAAATATTAAAACAGAACTATTCAATAGTCATAAAAAATCAAGCAAAGAGTTAAAAGCAATTCATGTTTGGAAAACTACATTAGATCAATACCTGGCTCAAACACCACCTTCTTTGGATATTGAGGTAAAATAATCATCATCGGTATATTTATTTATTTTCTAACGTAATTTTTTTTTTTACTGATATTTTACCATTTAGTCTAAACCATATACGAAAAGATCAATTCAGTTATCAAAGTTCATCATGACTGAATTACTGACAACGGAAGAAACATATCTTAATCATTTGATGACTATAAAAAGAGTATGTTAAAAGAAAAACTGTATTTATTCACTTAAATTAATGTCTATTTTTTTTCTTTTTCTTTTTCTTTTCCTTTTTTTTTTTTTTTTTTTTTTTTTTAGTTTTATATGGATCCTTTATTAGAAATAGCTCAGAAAAAATCATCACTTGTCAATATCAAAGATATCGAAATTATTTTTGCATTTATACCACAACTCATCATTTTATCCTCTTTACTCGTTGAAAGATTACGAGAAACTTTAAACTTATTCGAAAATGAATCAACTGAAGCGCATATCGGCAGAGCCTTTTGCGATTTGGAACCTTTGTTTGATATCTATATTGCTTATACCATCAACTTTTCAAAATCAAAAAAACACTTGTCAAAAGCCAGTTCCAGTATTGTTTATAGACAACTCGTTCAGGTATTTTGTTTAATTTACATTAGTGCTGTTTATTAAAAAAAAGAATTGAAGCTAATGTATAATATCTTCCTTTTTTTAAATAAAAATAGCATACGATAAAACGAAAAGAAACAAATAAAATGGTATTATCCGATTACATGATTGCGCCAATTCAAAGAATCACGCGCTATTGCCTTTTATTAAAAGGTAAACCGACAAAAAGTAAATAGACTCACTTAATTCAACATATTAACATTTTGTTTATAAATAGATCTCATAAAATACTCTAAACCTTCCAACTCGGATTATGTCTACTTGAACAAAACATTAAAATCTCTTTCTGCACTTGCCTATGCCATGAACACTGTCCAATAAATCCTCACTCCTCTCCTTCATTTTCATGCCCTTCTCTCCTTTCCCTTGTATCCAAACTTTTTGTAATTATTTTCATTTTATACATATAACCTTCTCTTCCATACAAATAAATAAATATTATTTTACTGCATCAATTTAACTACATCATCATGTGGCTTTCTTTAACACACAGGCCCCCTTTTTTTCGTACTATTTTTTTTCAATTTTTCTTTTGAGATGAATCACCCTCATACTTCACGTTCTTCATATTCACCCAACTGCGAAAAACATAATGTCGTCTTGGAAAACTCAAGGGCATCATTTGTCAAAGATTCTGTTGTTAGTGTGATAACGAACCGAAAAGAGAATCCCATCTCAATAGATCTGGAACATTCTCAAAGTTATTCTTACCTTCCTGGCGAAATAATTCACGGTGGGGTTTATAATTTTATATTTATATACATATCATAATATGCTTCCATTCAATTGTTTACTGACAATTTTATGTAATAGGTGTTATTACAGTAGAAACTTCGAATCAAAGTAAAGGCAGAGTGGATATTCACTTGTCATGTACCTACCGCGTATCACCTTCATATAAAAGATCGATCTTCAAAGTCATGATTGACCCTATTTGGATATCAAACGAAACAAATCAAGCGCCCTTTTCTTTAACAATACCATCTAATCTTCCAACTTATAACAATAATGACAAGGTATATTATTAAAGTACACATCATCTATTATATAAAGAGGTTTTCCTATTCAACAATGCATAAATCAAAATTAGGTAATTGTCGGTAAAATCGAATACAAGATGAAGGCAATTTACGAAATGACAGATTTACCATTATCGTTATATCCTAAAATATCGTTACCTATTCTTATCAGTGAACGAATATCTACCAGCAACCCACTATATGTAATTCCTACCCAGAATAGAAAAGAAATTACGATAACCATACCTCGAGATATTGTATTAAAAAACGATCAGTTACTAAAAGGAGAAAAGGTAACCGTTTCTGCCAAACTTTTTTTATCAACTTTTTGTTTTTTACCTGGTCAAAATATACCCTTTAAGCTCAAGATCCAACATGTAGCTCCAGTAAAGCAAATACAAGGAATTCAGATCATGTTAGAAAGAACTATACGAGTACAGGAAAAGCAGGGAGATTGTTTAGAGACAACGTCTATTGCAAAAATTATTTTACCCTTTGTTTGTGATATAAATGATTACTCTGCTTGTATTACAGATCAAGTATTAAAAATCCCCGAGAATATATCACCCACAAGCTGTAACGTTAGACACGATATCGTCATGCCATTCTATATTCAGTATAGATTAAAAGCATTTATAAATATGGATATGTATCACATTTCAGAAGACGTTTTTATTCGAAAAAGAGATCGAGCCTACAGCATGGTAACAAAAATGATTGGCAACTTAGAAGAACAGGAAAACGGGCCTGGATTCTTTTATAAAACCACAATTGAACTGGAGTTACCTGTGATTATAGGTACAACAACAATACCACCGCCTATACGATCTCAAAAAATACAAAAACAAATGCAACATCTTCCTAGCATGATGGTTGCATCGCCTGAAATTTATCACTCAGCACCACCTTCTACTGCTCGTCGTAATATGATCTTTCGGCTAGAAAGTGATCCTACTCAGAGTGAAAGTAACGAAATTCATCTCCGGCGACATCAATGTACATCCACCAGCTCATTTTTTAGTCCATCTGTCATGGAATGTATTAAAACACCTTCAGCCCCGCCACTTCCCTCTGAAGATCGTACAAGTCCACCGCCTTACTTAGCATAGTGGACCTATATTATGTATATTTTAATTATAAAACAATATATACAGTTTTTTTTTTATTACATTTTTTTTTTATTACATTTTTTTTTTATAAATTATTTGATGATGATGAAGATGATTCAGATTTAACAAACTTTTGAGGTATGATCTGGTTATTACCGCCACTATTGCCTTGTACAATGCGCATTGCAATCTTTCTAGCATCTTCGACAATACCCGTCATTTTCATACCTACCACTTGTAAAGCAAGTTCCATTAGTGCACGATCGGTTTCTACCAAGTAAGTGAAGACCATGACATCGTTTTTAGTGGTAGTAGGTGGAGATTCTCTAAATGTTACGACAACAGCACCTGGTTGATTTGCAGCTGGTAATGTACATATCAGAGTATTAGGTGACCAATATTGGACATTTGTTGCAGGGGCGTCACCAAACATTACAGTCATACCAGGTCTAAAATCCGTCCCTAGGATCGTGATTTCTATACCGCCACTCATCGGTGCCTCACTAGGGATCAGTCGCTTCATGGTAGGTGTACCTGAATACACTATAGGTGGTTGATTGTTATTCACAGGTGCAAACATGTTTTTAAATACAGATTTATCATCAGCAGAGGTAATAGAAGAAGCTGAAGATTGTAAATTATAATCCGAGTTCTCCAATTTGGTGGGAGCTGTGGTATTACCGAATGGAAAGGACTTGATCCAGTTTAAGGTGGGTACTATTCCTTGGTCAGGTAATGGAGGAGGGGTAGGGGTAGCTAATACTTCTGTTTCAGTAGGACGACGTCTCTTTAAACCCGTTTTGACTTTGTTTGATTTATGATCGTCTGTAATCATAATCGGCGGTGATATACCTTCTGCTACTTTTTTACCGGTGTGATCTACCATTTCAAAATAAATACAAAATCCTAATCGTTCATTATGATGTCGGCAGTAGCATGTAATACGTGTGGGTAATATCGTATCACCTGCACTGAAATCGACTAATTCTGCACAATTAAATAACAAAATTCTTTCTTCATCATAAACTAATGATTGATTCTCTTCTTCAGTTGATTTTTCTTCCTCTGTCTCTTCATTATGCTGTTTATTCTCTTTTCTTCTTTGAGACCGTTTACGCTAATAAAAAACGAGAGTCTACACTGAGTTTCCGCTCCTCTCCCCTTTTTTTTTAGCATATACTCTTTATATACCACTTACCTCGCGTTGAATACATCCTAAACAAGTAGATACTTTCTTGGTTGGATCACTAGCACATAACACTCTTGCTCGTAAAAACAAGACTTTTTCGGGATTCACAGGTAATTCGGTCTCTACTCCATGATGATGTCGACCTGCAGCGTATGTTTTTTTTAATTTATCTTTTGTCACCATATTTTCAGGTAGTTTTAAGTGAGACCACCATTGTGCTTTATCTCCTCCGTCTGTCACAAGTTGAATACATAACTTGATTTGGGTCTCTACTCTTGATTTTGCTCCTGTTTGAGGTACACCTAATACCCTTATTTGCAATCTACACTTTAATTTTTTAATACATGCATAGATCAACTTTTTTTTTCTACAAATGTATTTTGAAAATAGATCCACAGCTTACCCAGTATTTGAATGTTCAAACTGTCGCTTAAATTGCATCATAGGATCAAAATCTATCGAGGAGGATGGCATGGGTGATGATATAGGTGAATCATTTGGTGCATTATTCCTTTTTTTTAAAAAAAAAACGAAATAAAATTAGTCTCGTGTCAATTATACAAAATAAATAATAAACGTACAGTGAGCTTAAAAATGGCACGGGATGATTTGCAAGGTATTCTGAAAAACTGCGTGCAATATTAGGAAATGTTGGAAATATATTATTGTGTGTCACGTTAGAGATAAACTAAAAGAATTATGCTGTGATTAGGGTTTATGTTGCTGAACCGAAAAAAAAACAGGTACAACAACTTACGTTATTTAAACCAGTCCAAAAAGAAGGTGGCTGTTCTCCAACTGAGGTTGTTATTGCTTGTTGTAAGGATTCTATATTGGAAGTAATAGACTGTGCAATACTTGAAGATGATTCTCCTCCACTCAGTCTTGTAAAATTATTCTTTTCTGAATTTTCTTTTAAAAATTGTTCTGCAAAGGCATTACTATGCTGTTGTTGTTGTAGCTGTTGTTGTTGTAGCTGTTGTTGTTGTAGCTGTTGTTGTTGTTGTTGTAGCTGTTGTTGTAGCTGTTGTTGCTGTTGTTGTTGCTGTTGCTGTTGCTGTTGAGGCTGATGTTGTTGCTGTTGCTGTTGAGGCTGATGTTGTTGCTGTTGCTGTGGCATATAATATAATGGGTTATCTTGTGAAAGTTGGTCAAGACCATAGAAAAAATTTTGGTTCATATAAGAAGGTGGTGGTGGTGGTGGTGCATCGTTAAAACTCTTTGAAGGCGGTAACCTATTATTGCTATCTTGTTGAATACTACTCGAGTTATCGGTAATATTACCGCCTGATTCATCAGCAGATAAAGCTGGTAAATCCAAATTAGATTCATTACTTGACATTTGATTTTAGAAAGATTAAGTAAGAAAGAACTATGTTCTTGGCTTCCCGACAACTAGTGAACGAAATCGTTAAACGTCCCATATTTTTTGGCTGTCACACCAGTCCTGTTTAAAAACGAAATTAGATTTTAAACTTTTCGTATCCTTGCTTAGGATTTCGCATAGTGACTTTCTCACTGCCCTGTCGTTCTCTTTCATTTAAGAAGGAAGAGGTGTGGCTGATGAAATCAGTGTTGGATTGACTGATGTTGGTTGAGAATACAGGAAACGTTTGTTGAAATAACAATTGCGCCGTCCCTGATAATGCTATCGCCAAAGCGGAGAGGGTATCCCGGGGCATGATTGCTTTTTTTCTGGCTACACATTTTGGACTGATACCCTCAAAGCGATTCATTCGTGTGTTTGGAACTATGTAAATCATTGAACTAAAAGCCTCTATTGTATAAACTCAATAACCTGCTCATAACTCATGCAGTTTGCAGCGTTAATTACTCTCCACCATTGAGCGTTACAATTAGTCAGAGATATATTCCTGTTGTAGTATTTTTCAGATAAAATGAAAATAATTGACAAGAGTCAAACAAAAAATAATTTTATTTGAAGACTAAAGTTTCTTTAAAAAAATCTGATAGAATGATGAATCCTTCCCTGGAAGTCTTCCAAAGTTACTTTTGAGTAGGACTTCATTATTCTTGGTATCAATATATCTCCAGTATTAATGAATTTCTTTTGATACTGTACTTTACCTTCGACCGGAACAGCTCAGTAAGATTAAGAAAAGGTGAATAGGGAGGAAGATGAACACAATTTTAGCCTCTTATCTTAGCAGAGTCTCTTGACTATAGTAGGTCTACAAATAGAAGCATTGTTCACCACCAAGTAAGATCCCCTCATGTTTTTCTTATCGAGGACGTCCATCACATTACTGAGATATGCTAAGTAAATGTTAAGCTCTCGTCCCAATTTTAGCAGTAGTTTTAGTAACTTTTCCGTCTGATTTT
Organism: Pilaira anomala; assembly: GCA_025716855.1. Classification (NCBI taxonomy): domain Eukaryota; kingdom Fungi; phylum Mucoromycota; class Mucoromycetes; order Mucorales; family Mucoraceae; genus Pilaira; species Pilaira anomala. The sequence goes on along the minus strand of JAIXMQ010000100.1, from coordinate 9,948 downwards.
CTTTTTTTTAGAGCCTACAACTGTGATAGGTTTTCTTAAATATATGTATATCGGTAACACCTTGAGCTGACATAGTTCCAAGAACTGTAATATATGTACCCCCAGGTGCCAGAACCACTGACTTCGCAGGCCTCCCCTTTTTCGGCCAACTTCCCTTTAAATAAAGAAGTTAGAAGAAATCAGTGAAAATTGGTAAACATTTCATTTCTTCTAGTTTGCTTAATTGACTTCAAAGCACTCAAATAAAACTTTTTAATGTCACTGTCAAATTTAGCCATAGAGGGAGAAATGCTTCCTCCTGCGGACTCGATTATTAACTGTACCGTACCTGCTCTATTTAAGGCTACAAAAAAATCCAGACTTCTGAGGCCTTAAATCGTATGTATCATGGCCTTATTTCTGACTTGAGAGAATTAGATATGGCTAAGATTTTCAGAAAATTGCGGCGGGTACTGTATCTCCTTTGAATCTTAGACTTATTATCTGGTTGGTTTTCTTATAAAACTAGCTCATGGATAATAGTATAGCAGCATACTGTACTATATACAATATCTAGAACCATTCTTTATTTTTATGATTTTGAGCCTTCTTTTTTTCAATGAAAAATAGAAATTGGACACTGTATTGATATAAATTAGTCATTGATGGTCATCAAAAGAAGAAGCTATTATTGTCGTAATAAGTAACCTAATTGTGGGCTCTAATGCTTTCTCAATCCTGGTTGTTCCAATCAAGAGTGTGGCGATGAAGCCAGATATGTATCGTATGTGGATGTGAATTGTTTCATTTTAGTTTACTGAATAGTAGCAATAAATAGCGTTTATTCCAAATTATATATTACAATAAGATAACAAATGTTATACAAAAAGTAATTTTCCAAGTTCACATTGATATCAGGTATAAATGTACCAAACTTAGATACTCATTGGTAAACAAAGCTTTTCAATAATGTATAGTCTAGATCACTCTAATTCAATTAAATTCTATAATCCGCATCCTTTGTTGTAATCAATTGCTTAACATAAGGTATCAATAAAAATTGACCCAAACAAATCACTGAAGCAATTGCAATTACAATTTTATACACTTGATAAAAAAAGACTCCAGCATACAAATTTTCTAGAACTGTGGTATAGATAAAATATCAATAAACTAGATCAGGCCAAATTAAGATAACTTACCAAGATCGTATGTCACAGGTTGTAATTCCTTTCCTTTGATATAAGAAACGCCTGTATATATTGCAGAGACCTCAAGTATATAAGATAAAGTCGTATCTTTCGATTTACAAGCGCGAAGGGTCTTTAATTTGAAATCAGCAGGAGTCTGTAAATAAAAAAGTAAGACAACTAAAGCAATACATAAAATAAAACAAGAGATTTACAATGGCAGGGTAAGATATTCTGACTTCATAATTAGATCCATCGTTCAGGCCAGTGAGATGATAACGATGAGGTGTACCTTCATTGTTCTCTGAATGAGGGATCAAACTTTCTTGAATCTTGGTATAAGGTGGTGTTAAAGTGGGATCGTTCGAGTCTATACCACACAAGTCTTTAATATTATCACCTCTTGCTTCCAGTATCAATTTTTCAGTGTTAGCAAAACAAGTGGCGATAAACGCAATTATCAAGAAAATCGAGCCTTTCATGTTTGAGGCGGGAATAGAGGAAAGACGGTTTTTAGCCCCACAAGTTCGAAAACTTTGAATATCAGCAGCATTATAAACTGCGGTAAATTTTTTTCCTATTTCTTTCTAAAAAATACACGTAACATAACATGTCGTCGAGAGCTTTGAGAAGACTCAGAAATAATCAAGTGCCTGATATTGTAAAAAAGACCGGGAGTGAAGAAGAAGAGGAAGAGGAGGAGGAATATGTCCAAAAGAAACCTTTTAATCCTTTTGCTTTGGTAAGTTAAAAAAAAAACCTTGTCATTCGAACTTCAATTAAGCCTTCTTGTATAGTTAAATGGAGACGAGGACGATGAGGAGGAAGAAGAAGGAGAAGAAGAGGAAGAGGAAGAGGAAAGAGGAGAAAAGGAAGAGGAGAAAGTTTCTAAGCCAATTATTGAAAAACCAGTAGTGGAAAAGGTATATTTGTGTAGAGAAATCAACACGGGCATTTTTTTTTTTTTTTTTTTTTTTTGCTTATTCTCTTTTTTAGGCTACTTCCAAGAAGAATAAAAAAAAGAATAAGAATAAAAAAAATAAAAAGACAGATTCACCTTCCAAGAAAAAGGACGAAGATGACATCAGCATGAGAGAATTAGATAAAGTCCTCAAAGAAATCAATAAAAAGTAAGTGATATTTTATTCGGCTCAGTTCAGATAAAAGCTGACGGTTATTTCATTTTAGAACACCTAAAAATAACAAGGACAACAAGAACCTTAACACAGAGGAGCGTCGTCAATTATTATCTGTCAATTATAGATTTTTAGATGCCGAGGCAGAAATGAAACGATTATTTGGATCACACGTTGTTAACAGTGAGAACCGTGCCTCACAAGGTCGTGTTTTAAAGAAGTCAAAATTTGCTTCTCCAAAGAGCGATTGGCCTCCATACAAGAGAAATGGTTTATCTATGGAAAATGTTGAGACTAAGGACGGTATTACATATTACGCGTTCCGTCATTCAGAGCAATACCAAGACGTTCAATTAGAATTCTTGAGTGCTATTGCTACTCATAACCCTGAAGCCCTCTTATTTTTGACTAGAAGATATCCTTATCACGTTGACAGTTTACTTCAACTTTCCGAAATTGCTAAACAAAGTGGTGATTGGACTGCTGCTGGTGATTTTATTGAACGTGCATTATACGCTTGTGAAAGAGCGCTTCATCCTCAGTTTTCACTTAGTACCGGTACTGCCAGATTATCCTATACAAAATCAGAAAATAGATCTTTCTTCTTGGTTATTTTCCGCCAAATCCAATTCTTAACACGTCGTGGGTGTTGGAAGACTGCATCTGAATTCAACAAGCTATTATTCAGCCTTGACCCAATCAATGATCCTCTTGGTTCTCTTTTGTCGTTAGATTATCATGCTCTTTCTGCTAAAGATTATGAATATGTTATTAAGATGCACGATGAATGGAAAACGGATGGCCAACTCTACCCTGTTGATTTATCCAACATGCCCAATTTCGCTTACTCTGCCGCATATGCTAAATTTAAAATATCAGAAAAGAATAAATCAACACAAGAAGAAAGTGGAAAGATGATTCAAGAAGCCATTAAGAAATATCCTCTTGTTTATTGTCGTTTACTTGAAAAATTGGGCGAAGCAGAACCAACTCAAACTGTACCATTGACTCAATATATTCCTAACGAGTATATGGATATTATGCAGTTATCTTATATCGAACGTACGCATGAAATGTGGAAGGAACCTGAGGTGCTTGAATGGCTCAAAATTAATGCTGATTTATGTTTGAATTATACTGTTCAACATCCTGAAATAATTCAACAGAAGCTATTGTGTGAGCAAAAGGACGAAATTCCTCTTAGTGTTTGCAGATACATTGTATTGATTGATATCCAGAAACTAATGTCTTATTTGCCAGCAAGTGTTACTAGCCAAAGTTATCAAATGTATGATCCATTGCCCCCTCCCGATTCCACTACCATGTATGATATTAATGACCGTATGCGTACACGAGGTAACGGAAGTGGTACTCCACAAGAAGTTGGAGGCTTGATAAATATGTTGCAAAATTTATTGCGTCAAGGAGGTGAACGTATGCCTCCTGCCACACCAGAACTGATGAGACAGATGATGGCTCAATTAGAACAAGTACGCCAACAAAGAGCTGATCAACCTCCTGGAGCTTTTCCCGGCGCAGAAAATGATTATGTAGAGGAATATGATGATTTAGAAACTGATGAGAACGATTATCCTGACCTTTTACAAGAAGCCACGGAAGAAGAACAAGAGGGAGTCAATCATGAACTCAACCATGTTGAGAATGAAATGTAAGAAAACTGGATGGGCATTTTTTTTTAAAAAAACAGATTTATTTACTTTTTTATGTCATATTTAGGTTGCTTGACAACGGTATGACTGCTGAGGAAATGATGGATATTATGAATGCTGTAGGCGATGAAGATTTAGAAGTTCAAAGAGCATTGGCTGAGGCATTTGAAAGGAATCATCATAATTAATAACAATAAAATAAAAAAACTTGTATAATACATTGTACATACATGCAAGACCTTTTTTTCATTTATTATCCTTCATTGGATTCTGCTCCGTTATTTCTTCCTCTATTAGATGAAGTATTTGAAGAAGATGAATGGGGATTTCTGATGTATCCAATGCCTAAAAATCCAGATGGCATTGGTGAATTGCCTGCGGCACTACCGGCTTGAGGTTGCATAATTTGTTCCTGATCTGAATTGGAAGATAAACCAAGAGCTTCAGTAGATGCCTCAGTTGTTGTAGCAGAAATAGATGGGACACTTGACGATGTAGAAGTAGTAGCAGCTGTTGTCTGTTCTCTCTTCTCGTTATCTTTATTCTGTGCTGTTTCTTCGGTATTTTCTGTTTTTAAGACAGTTGTATTGAAACTTCCACAATGGCCACATTTGTGATAAAAGAAATGGTATTTCGCAGGTGTCTTCTTTTCACAATCATTACAAAAGATGTGGGAAATGTATTTCTCATATTCTGCAGGCATCGGTTGGCGTTCCAAATCCCTATCCAAACGAGTAAAGTATTCAGACATATCCCCTAATGATTTAAGACATGTAGGACATTGGTATGATGTTTGAATATACTCGGTATAGCAATGTTTATGAATACAATGTCCGCATGGCTGTGGAATAATCGTTTTTAGCCCATTAATATTAACAGCCCAAATTATTTTTCTTACCATAAATATAACAGTAGCGGTACTTGTGAACATGTACTCTCCACAAATAGGACAATCACTTTCCAAGTTTCTTTCAATACATTTATGTTTTTTCATCGAAATATTCAAGCAAATATTACATTTCTTACAATGAAAGAAATCTTCACCCAAGCCTTTACCTTGTCTGCAAATACCACAATCTTCACAATGGTAAATTGATTTTTTAGGATCATCATCCCAAAGTTTACACTTATCACAGTAGTAACGAGCAAGTTCTTCACCGCATTTTTGACATGATTTAGCTGCTGGTTGGAGCGTCAAACAAAGCATACATAGCATATTTTTTGTTTCATTTCTAAAAAAAAAAAATTAGACAGAAAAATAGTGGAGCTTAAAGCATATTTACCTCACAATGGTATGATCTTCTGCATCGTCGTGACAAAAACGACACGTAACAATCTTTTGACAGCAATTAGCTTGTAGTTTACACTTACGTTGATAGTGCTTACAGCCAAGAATATTCTCCATTTCATTCTACATATAATTGTTTTAGAATAATAATAAAAAATAAGAGCTGATAAAGAGAGGATGGAGGATTAACTTACATTGAATGACTTAGAATGCCCATTATCGATAGGATCAGTATCAGAATTGCTCGTTGTTTGAGGCAGTGTTGTGCCATGAGACATCAAATACTAGTAGTATTATTAGTTATTACAATTCGAAACTTGTATTCAAAACAAACCTGAATTTGTTTGGCTTTTTCTCTGGGGTCTAAATCGACATTTTGTTGAATAATTCTGATCTTCTTTCGAAGTTCAGCTTCATCTATGGTCTTTTGTTCAGTTTTCTTTCGTTGAACTGGTGCAACTGTAGGTTGCTCTTCTGCATCTTGCCAATCATCCTCATCTTCTTCCTGAACGTTTTCAACATCATAATCATTCTCATTATCGGAGGAGATGTTAATCTCTTCAGATTGACTCATTTTATTTAAAGAAAAAAGAAATACGTATTTTATAATTAAAATTAAGACATATTTATCAAGCACTCAGAAAAAATACAACACGCCCCTTTATGATTAGGAGGGTGGATTTACTTAAATCATTTTTCATTTTCATTATTGTTTTTTTTTAAAAAAAAAGAAGGCTAGCAATCAAGACCTTTCTTCCAGCCAACGATCAAGAGCTTCAACGAAACAACCCAAAAGATCCCCAATTTTCCATCTCTTCGTCCCCTTCATATCAATACTAGACTATCTAAAATCCTTCAAAAAGAAAACCATAAAAAATCAAAACATACAAAGTAGGTATGCTTTGACCACAGGCCTCCCCAATTCAGATAAACAAGTAGACATCGTACCAACATCCAGATAAAAGAAACTTCCGAAAGAAGATCGTGATCAGATTATTTCACTACATGATGCCAGCCAAGGAAGATCAGTCAAGGCCATGCCTCTAGTTTCCAAAAATTAAGTAATTTAAATGTTTTGCAAAAGGTTTTACCCAACTGCCTATATTATCCTTACTCATTAATTTGAGGCAAAGATTTATCGGACTACGAACAGGGGTGACCCTTATAATTTTTATTAAATACCTATCCAACTTGTGGGTTTTTTTGCTAATCAAATATTCATGTTTTAAAAAGTCTCCAATTTATACAATGATTATCATGTTAGATTTTGGTTAACAAAAAAAATATAATATGTATGTGCACTAAGTAAATTAAACTCTAATAAGTCAAAAATTAGGTAATTTCGTAAATATGATTGATTTGTGAATAATGTAGGATATAGATTGATCACGAAGCTTGTGGCGATTACACGATATGGTATATCTATTTATTCGATCATCGTTAATAGTGATATTAAAAAAGTTTCACTATTTAGGAAATTGATGGATATTTAGAGCAATCGTCTTATCGACATTTATAAAAGAAGAAGAAACGGTGCTGTGAGTTTTTAAAATAATTTTTCTAAGAAAACGCCCTAAAAAATGGGCGGATACTCAAAGTAAACTTTCCAGATCCAAAAGGAACTTCTTTGGGTCAAATCAAATCCTTATTAATAAAATTTCTCATATATTCTTTTTAATATTGCCTTTTTTCCTTGATATTTTTTTTGTAACTGCTTAAACGATATAGAGTATCATTAATAATGTTAGTTTATATGTTTGATGTTGCTACTTCGAAAAATAGGCGAGAAATATTACAGAAGAAGAAATGGTGTTGTGAGTTTTTATAATAATTCCTTTAGATCGATTATTTAATAGAAGTTTTAAATATTGCTTTTATGGTTAAAAATAAATTATTTAATAAGCTATTAAAAAGCATGATAACTGTTTATACATATTTTTGCTATGTTAATGCTAAGCGAAAAAAAGAAAGTTTTGGGGAAAATTTTTTTTCAAAGGTAATAACTAATCATTTGATAATTTATGTTGATATTTTGTATAATAAACACTCTGAACTATCATTATCTTTTTTTTCGGAGGGGGGAACAAATGAGAAATAGATATAAAGCCGTTAGTTAATCAAGTCTTGAGCCGGGGATATTAATAATAGAGTAGGTTCGAACGGATATAGGAAATCATATTAAATCAATAAAAGATGTTTGCAGTTCAGATGATTCGAAAACATTTGACCAAGGAGGCTGATAGAACAATCAGCGTTATCACATAGACGAAATAGACAATTTCTCTAATTCCTTTTGTTGCCATATAGGGTCATCACTAGTACATCAGATTGTAGAGCCACAAGGTCCTTCTAATGGAATTTGTTGCAGTAAGGGAGCATAATTGAGCGAACGGGTTATCTTTCCCGATTGCGGCGCAACCTCCGAAATGAAGCTTCGATTTTCCCGCTTCGCTCGCTGACGGTCATTTAGCCCTAAATATTTCGGGTAGAATATTTTCCATACTAATTACATACACAGAAAAAACATATTTATTGTTGAGATCAGACATGTGTCATTTTGCGATTAAATAACTGGAGTTCATGAAATGTTGTCTTACCATTCATAACATGTATTATATGTACACGTTTCAAAGTTGTCCGTATCTTAATAAGGCCTCTTGTTTGGATGAAATTATATCACTATATCTACACACTGGCAGTAACATTGGCAATATGCAAACTTTTTACATTATAGGTATCTTTAGGAGAGCTTGAAGGAGGCTTTTTTTTTAAAAAAAAATATGTTATTTTTTATTATCTAATTATTTATTTGGTGTGTTTATTTATCAACTTTAAATTGTACAGATTATTTTATAAAAGTTCATCTTTAATACCTTGGGCTAGAAACAAGATACACTTTATTTTCCTTTGTAATGTAATCTTTGTGAGAAGAGGTCCCGGCAATGTTGCGCACCTGTCTACATTCATTAGGTTTCTTGTGAGAATCAATTCTTTTAAGACAGTAGTAAATTATAGTATGATAACTTATACCAGTTACAAATTGTTTCTTGGCTTCTGTAAATTCGACTATTAATAGTCGAACTATCGACACTAATATTCGAAAAGTTTTTGAGTTCTTCTTCTTTGACAAGTTCATAAATACATTCTTTTGCCTTTGTTGCCTCATCGATCTTTGCATCCATATTTGGAAATTGATAAAAATCTGCCTCGCGTTTCAAGTTTTCCATGTGACGGTCTTTCATGCTGAAATCTCCACAGTACGAAAGTACAAAAATAACTATTTAAGAGAATACCTAATATAAATAAGACATTTATCTAATATGCTTTCGGATAGCAAAACAAATTTGAGTAATCAGTAAACATGAGGGTAAACATGAGGTAATAGAAATTTTTGGCGTAGTTTTTTTCCCAGGCAGCTATTTTTTTTTTCCTTGTTCTCTTCTTTAACTACAACATTGCTGCCATGAATAACAATAATACCAACGAGAATGCACCTGAGCAACCTCAAAGAGGCTCCATTTTAAATAACATTATAACGTCCATAACTAATCCAAAACAGACAGCCATTGGTCTTTTTAATACATATGTTGCTAATCTTACTTTCAGACGAAATACAGCATCAAGAAGCAAGCCAGAACGTAAAATTAATAACGCGGTCTCACAAGTTCAAGGAAGAATCTTGACTGATTCCAATCGTGGTACTGAAGTAACGGATATGGGGACTCAAACTGATGGAGATGTTTCATATGAAAAAAAGGACCCAAAATCTGCCAAGCGAAGAGTCAGTTCCTCAACTCCAGAATCAACTCTCATTATCGAACGTCCTTCGAAAAAGAATAAAAAATCAATACCTTCAACTACAAATTCTATCTTACCCCCAACTTTAATTCCTACTCATACTGAATCATCAACTACACATATTGGACCTATTACTCCATTTTCAATGCCTACCAGTTAGCTAGTGCTCAACCTATCTCTGCATTGCCTCCTCAAAACGCTTGTGAAGCAGCTACTTCTTCATCAAATATTCAAGTAGGTTCTCCAGTTGCCCAGCATACTCATGAATTTAATTCATCACCTGTACAAACTACACTTCATACTGAATCATCACCTATTCAGCACATTGATGAATCTAAATCGCCTCAAATATCTGCACGTGAACCAAGCCTTTTACTTCTTCAACCCTATTATTATGAGCCAAGCCTTTCACCTGTTCAATCCCATTATGAACAAAACTATTCACCTACTCAAAACATCTATGAACAAATCTCTTCACCTGCTGAAGCTAACCCTGAATCTCTCTATAACGCTGGATTTACTCATGATCCAGAATATTCAGAGCCTGGCACTTCTTTTGTTCAACAAGCTTCTGAATTTAGGCCTTCACCAGAGCTATCTGGCTTTGATCTTAATTGCATGACAGGATACTTTGAAGCTGCTCAGGTTGATGCTTCTCTTGGTGAACATAGTCCTTCGTCGGAGCGATCTGACTTTGAACTTGGTTACATGACAGGATACGAGGCATCTTCTGAATATAGCACTTCACCAGAACGATCTGACTCTGATATTGATTATATGACAGGATACTCGGAAGCTGCTCGTGAACTTGATGCTTCTCTTGGCGAAAACATCTTCTGAATATAGCACTTCACCAGAGAATCTGAATCCGATATTGATTATATGGC